>CAUYPK010054629.1:0-92192 GCA_963574355.1 Loris lydekkerianus
TCTACCTAGATACAGCCAATGTGGTACCATGCCACTGGCCCGACCCTGTCACTCACCTCTTCCCCCGCCTTCTTTCCCTGCCCCTTCTCCACAATAAAAAAATAAATAAATTCAAAAAAAAAATAAAAATAAAAATAAAAAAAGAAATAGTCACTGGAAGGCCTCTATTTCTAATACACAATAGAACCTCATGAATCTTCTGCTACTGAACTCTGATATGCCTAAAGGCTGAAAGGATTTAATGTGTTTATATCAAAGTGTATTTTCACCAGATAAAGAAAGTTTTTCATGGTCCCTTGACAGAAGACAATCAAACCCTTCATCTTCTAGAACCCAGAGCTTGGATCATCTGAGAACAACATCAACATCGGAAAGACTGCCCTTGCCATCTACACTGCAGTAAAACTTTCACACCTTAAAGCTTGGGTTCATACTCTCACAACTCAGAAAGACCCCCTTCAAGACTCTTAAAGCCGTACACCCGTTGGAGACCTTAAGGTAAAGCTAACCAGAGAAGTTTCTCCCCAGAAGTAGACAGCATCCCAGGTGCAAGAAGATTTTCCCCCAAGATCAGGAATCAAGAATTGTCTGCAGTCATGAGACTCTTATCTCTGTTTTTTTCTTGCTTTTGCTTCTATCAATAATAGGACTGAAAGGGGGTCTCTTGTGTGCACTCATGGGGTATACTTTTATTTGTGGAGGATTTTGCAGGCAGTCTTATACATGGACAAACTTATGCCCTGATTGATGAAAGATGAAAGGGCAGAGTGGGTGAGAAATTTTAATGGTACCTTTATTGCTTCATAATCAATCAGAAACAGAACATTGGTCTGCTCCTACATCATAGGTTAAAGAGAACATTGCCAGGAGGCTTTCACTCCTCTGAATTTACATCATTTTTTAAGTCTCTTTTTCCATGGTTTGGAGTGAGACAATGATTAAAAATGAATCATAATAGGCTTTATAGCAGATTCTACTACGAAGCTGTGGTTATACAACAGATTTTAAATTCTCTTGCTAAAGTCAATCCAGATTATAGAATTTTCTAGATTACTTAACGTCCAAACAGAGGATGTATCTGTGCAGTTCTGAGACCTACTGCTGAGCATGGAGGAATACACTAGGTATTATACAAATTCAGCTGAGTGAATTAATGAACAGCTGCTTGGTTGTAATGAATAGACTCTGTATATAGCTCATTCTTTGAGCTATTTGATTTCAGTTCGTTTGGTTCATGACGACCCTGGCTAGGGAGCATCCTCCAAACTTCTGGAATGATCCTTTTAATAGTAACAATAGTAGTCTTCCTAGTGTGCTACTCAAAAGCTTTAAAAGTTTTCATGCAGCCATCAGTAAAATGTCATTCTCTCTTTGACCGGATCAAAACAAACCCAAAGAATTGTGTGCCCATGAGGGCATCTTAACCTAGAAATGACTTGCCGAGATCAGAAACCCCAAATCATGGTAAGTGAGAACAGTGGTGAAGTCCTAAGTTTTGGTCACACTCTTATTTAAGTGAGAACCTGACTAAAAGAGGAGGACTTTGAAACAAAATTAAGACATTGAAATTTTGAAAACAAATTTTGAAACGAAATTAACATTGGCCCTTGTTTTGGACTGAGTTTGTGCATGAGGCCCTCCCAAAGCAGGACAAACCAATATGGACTCATTCATACTAAATACAACATGATCAAACTAAAACTTTAAGAAAACAGATAAATTCTAAAGCAGGCTACTTTTTTCCCCCTCTTGAAAATAGGAGATTACAACACAAGGAGGTCCTCTCTAACCCTTACCCCCCCCCCAAAATAAATAAAGTAACCTGCCTGAAGTCTTTGTTCCTAGCTCACTAACCCCACTCTTATACTATTTCTGTTTAGCTGTTTCTGTACCTCACTTCCATTTTCTATAGGTCACTTTCCTTTTTCTGTCCCTAAATTCCTTCAACCATGTGGTGTCTACGGAGTCTCTTTGGACCTATTCTGGTTCAGGGACTTCCTGATTCACACATCGTTCTCTGCTCTGTTAAACTCCTTTAAATTGAATTTATCTAAAGTTTTTTCTTTTAACGATTAGAAAAGAAGATGAGTTGATGAAGTGCCACCTCTGTTTTCAGAAAGACCTAGAGGTTTAAATTCAAACTTATTTGTGATACTGACTCGCCAAATTTTTATGCTAGAGGAAAAAGTAATGCAAAATTTGATCTCTTGTTTTTCTGGTACATTTTGCCAATAGAGAAAAAGGCCCAGTTAAGTCACTGTGGTAAGGTAACCTATGGTACAGGATTTAAATTCCCTGACCAGGGACTGAGGAACTTTGGTTCATTCTATGTCTGCAGCATACACTTTGAACCTGGGCCAGTCAAAATGTATGTCCTTCATCACAAAGGGAACAGAAAAGAGATGGTATAGACAATATGCCCTTACTACTGGAAAACATCACAGAATACAGTCCCAACTGACAGTGAATCACAGCTTCTTCCTAATACAGCAGCTATTTTGGGGTAGGCATTTAGGTAGCTACTTTGGCAACTGCACTACTAATTTAGCCACCTAACTTTTATAATTTTTTTTTTTAAGTGAATCTGGTTTTCCACATATTATAATGAAATTTGTGGTTCATTTCTTGAAAGAAATGTTTGGTGAATTACTTCATAAAGAATACACTTCTTTTTTGATATAATTAGCTACCTTCTCATTTTTCTGCTTTATTTTGTTTTGCTTTGTGTTTCAAAAAATGGCCTATGCGTGTACATTGAAATCAATAATTGACCTACAAGATGGTTTCTTAGTGACTAAAGATTTAGAAAGTTTAGTTTCTGGGACAACTTTCCAAAGATGGAAAAAGCACAAATGAAAGAAAAAATTGTTAATACTTACTGGTACAGAAGATACTATAGTGCCACTGGCCATCAGAGGTACAAGTAAGAACCTGATTTGAAGTAAGCCTACTATATCCAGGGCGGCACGTGTATTTCAGAACACTTCCATCTTCAAAGTTTGTCTCATTCAAGTGTCTTATTGGGGAAGCAAATTGTAAAATGGGTGGAGGACCACAATTGCCTGGACACCAAATGACAAGAAACATCAGTTATACCTTGAGACAACTCATCTTAATGTTTCAGCAGTATAATTTTCAGAGTAGGGAACATTCTTTTCTCCTCTAATCAAGAAAAATCATATGCCAATGAATGAATGGTTCAATAATCCAGTGAGTGATTAGTAACATACGTTTGTTGATGAATGATAACAATGATAATAATGAAAGGTGGAATTTTTTAAATCATTTCTTACTATATATGAGATAATTTATCTGCAAAGGATGACAGACATGAATGTGATCAGCCTATAGATTCCCCACCAATCTGTCTCACTCTGCATCATCTACTGTCTGGTTGAACAATTTTCTTTGGTTGTGGGTTTATCCAGAGTGCAAGCAGATCGCTCACTCAGATGCATTTGTGCAAAGCCAGAAGTTCCCATAAGTTCGCCTTAACAGAAACATTTTATCAAACTAATATTATATAACATTTGCTGCATCAGAGAAGGGAAAGTGAGTGGCTGGGAGATGGGTAATAATATTTTTAATTTATGTTTTTTAAACCTTTTGGATTTTTTTTTTTTTTTGAGACAGAGTCTCACTCAGTTGCCCTGGGGCTGAGTGCCGTGGTGTCACAGGTCATAGCAGCCTCAAACTCTTGGGCCCAAGCGATCCTCTTGCCTCAGCTTCCCGAGTCGCTGAGAATATAGGCACCTGCCACAATACCTGGCTAGTCTTCTATTTTTAGTAGAGACAGGGTCTCACTCTGGCTCAGGCTGGTCTCAAACTCCCAAGTTCAGGCAATCCATCTGCCTTGGCCTCCCAGAGTACTAGGATAACAGGCATGAGCCACCTGCCTGGCCAACCGTCTGAATTTTTGATGATATGGAGGAAGAAGCCTGGAGCCCTTGGGGCTTATTAACTTTTTAAGAAACTAGGTAGGAATGTACACTTTGCCCCTTCACTCTGGAAAAACCCACAAGCAATGAAAATTGTTTAACCACATATGTGAAACTTAGTAAATGTGGAATGTAAATGTCTTAGCACAATAACTAAGAAAATGCCAGGAACACTATGCTAACCAGTGTGATGAAAATGTGTCAAATGGTCTATGAAACTAGTGTATGGTGCCCCATGACCACATTAATGTACAAAGCTATGATTTAATAAAAAAAAATTTTTTTAAAAGAAAATTGTCTAACCAGACAGTAGATAATACAGGGAGAGACAGATTGTTTGGGAAATTCCTGGAGAAGACATTCTAAGGACAAATGTCCAGAAAACTTCCTTTTTTACATGGAGAACAAATTTCCATCTTGTTTATTCCATATTCCAGCTAGTCAAATAAACCCTTTGTTACTGGAGTGAGATTTCTGCTGACAGCTTAGTCATCACTTTTTTAGTCTTAAAAGTGAACGTGTGGATGATCTAAATTGCTTGTTGCCAGTCTCTGTTTGTTTCCCATTACTCACCAAGAACAGTGGCCACCAGAGCAGAGAGCAAGGTCACTTGGAAGAGAGTTGGATCAGAGACTTTCCACAGCCCAGGGAAGGACCAGTCTGCTATTTCCCCTTTTTTACGAAGTGTCCCATGCGGAGCTCTTGGAAAGGCCACGGTTGGCTGCTGCTTCTCTGACATTTTTCTACTGAAAAAAAAAAAATTAATTTAATTAATAGTTAATGAATTCTTACTAGTTACAAAGCACTAAAATAAACGCTATGGGATCCATGGGATCCATGTGTTCAAGGAAATGATAGCCTAGAGTGAAAAAAAAAAAAGACATGAGCACAAATGTTACAGCATCTGTGAGGGATGGCCTCTGCAGAACCAGTGTGCTCAGAAGAAAAGTTGATTCCCAGTGGAGAGAGGGAGCCGACTTTACACAGGAGGCTGCATCTGAGCTAGGCATGCTGTAAGTTAGAGAATAGATGCAGGATGTGTTGGGAGAACAGTAGGTAACACCTCATTTTCACTGGTAAGTGTAGTGTCTATGCCAGGGAGGAAGTTGTTAAAGAGAGATGTCTAAATGGTCATGCTTAGGAATTTATAGGCTTTATTCTTTGGAGAATGAAGAGTCATCATTTTTTGTTGGGATTTTGTTTTTGATTTGCGTGTGTATTTTTAAGCTAAGGAGTAACATAATGATTATACTTTAAGATCACTCTAGCAAATGTACTCAAGGTTGGTCAATTGAAGGGGACAGAGGAGAGAAACAGCATGGTTGACTAAGAAGACCGTTGCAACTAGCCAGAGGATCTGAACAAGGATATGGCAAAGGACTTAGAGAAAAGGGGTACAAATGTAAAACAAAAAGGAAGGTAAATGATGAGATATAGAAAAAGAGTTGGATCACTATATGTATTAGTGATAGGGTTGGGAATTCCTCCTGAGAACAGTTGACCAAGGCAATAAACCATCAAGTACTTTGCAGTTTTGAAAAACCTGGTTTATGTATATTATATATGTATGTATATGTATATACTGTATATACTCGAGTACAAGCCGAGTTTTTTCGGCACAAAATTTGTGCCGAAAAACCCGAACGTGGCACAAATTTTGTGCCAAAAAAACTCGGCTTATACTCGAGTATATACAGTATATACACATATGTATGTATATATATATATGAACATGACAAATGTACTTTCATGATTTAATCAATCTAAAGATGTGTTTAAAGCAAAATTACTAAGTACATTTTTATTCTTCATCACCACTTCCCAATCTCTTTGAAGAACACAATATAACCTAAGTTTACTTTAGAAATAGTCCTTGTCCTTGAAGGAATAGATAAAGTTAACTCAATTAAATGTTGAATTTTATCTTTTATTTTGCTATCTCTGTTAGACCCAGATTGGTTTGACACTCTCATGTGTTCATAATTCATACAAAGCCTATATCTATTTAGGTAGAGGAAGCCCCTCAATACTTCTCTAAAGATGTTTCTGCCCAACATTATGGAACCCAGGAGGAGTTTATAGTGGTCCTTCATGCTTTATAGAGGAGCCGTTGTTCTTCATTTAGCCAAGAGTCACATAAGTGCCTTATCTTTCTAAAACTCAGTTCTGATGAAAACACCCCTCAACCTGTTGTCACCTGTAGGCACTACAGGTCACATGCACCCTATCCCATAAGCTCTGTACATGCCCACTAAGACAATTCTGCCAAAACATAAATTCAACTAATGAACAATGTACTGGTTGCATTCACTCACTGAAAATGTGTTCACAGAATTTGTACTGAATGAATCCAGGTAGTCTAATCTAAAGAGGATGAGAGGCTCCAGGACCAACATTCTAGACTGTGGTGCTCTGTCTGCCCCTCTCTTTTCCTGGTCTCCCTCTCTCTGGTCTCTCCTCTGTCTGCCCTAGCAATTGGTGAAGCTAGAGACAGCTGAGAGTCAGGCAAGCTGCATATCATGGAGACTATCTGACCAAATCATCTGGGAAATTTACAAAATGTGATCAATTTCTTCGTGCAATAAAAAACTGTTATGAATTGTGAAAACTACAGGAACATGTTTCTTTTAACCATTGATAATTAGCAGATATTTTGAAATTCAGTGAAATTTTAAAAAGAGCCCCATAGTACCAATAAGTTAGCGAAATTGGATTTGACTATGAAACATCAAAAGGATGAGTATAAAGTGGAAAATTTCCCACGTGAATTGTTGCAGTTGTTTTATATTTATTCACAAGAAAAATATATACACTGAATATACTTAGAAAAATATTCATGACTATATTTATGAAAAGACAACCATAAGATGAACTCCTTAGCTTCAAGAAATTGAAATATCTAAAATACGCTAAAAAAAATATAATTATATCCACCGAATATTCAAAATGAATGTTTCTTTAATGTTCGATAAATTGATAATTTGATCAATTCAGCAAATTGATTTCCATGAACTGATCCTTCAGGAACTGGCAATGGCTTTTGGTGACACTTTCAGTAGTTTGACCTGATCATCATGCTCCAGCTGTCCTGGATGATCAGAGTCCCTGGCCGTTCCCAGTACTTTTCTGCCTCCCACTCCTGCCCACATCACCTGTTTTCTGCCCTTTCTTTCTTTAATTCCTACTTATTCTTCCAGTTCCTTCTTGAACATCCCCTCCTCTCCTCCAAGCAAGTCTCCACATGCAAAGTGGAATTTAGTGTTTATGAATCTAATTCTGCCTTGGTTTGTGACCAAAACTCAAAGTCCATCTTTATCACTAGACCACACAATTGTTGAACTCAGAGAGTGGGCTTCTGTTCATTTCAGCCCTACAGACTGCCTAGCACTACACCTCTCAAAGTTAAAGGGCTCACAACTTGTTTGTTTAATTTAAGCCTAAAAGTACCTAAGGATAAAAAAATGTATCAAAGAAAAATAACACTGTCCCATACCTACATCTACCCTTATAGTGTTTGCTTTGTCAAGGTCAGATATTAACTGATTTTAAAGGAAGACACATTTGTATTTGAATGAGAACCAGCCCAAGCAATTTTACTCTTAACCTGAAGTCATCATACCATCAACTAGTTTCTGGAAGGCAGTGAAAAATGGAAGAAATAGACCAGAACTACTTCTCCTTCCTCCACAGGTTGTAACAGGAGCTGGCAGGCACATACTGCTGCTGTGGACAGAGGAGGACACTGTGGCCAGGACCTTGGGCGTGAGCTCTGGAGTCATACCCAGACCACCTGAGTTTGAATCTTGGTTCCACCACATGAAAACTGATACTCAGTTCCTCTAAGTTTGTCTCCTCTGTTATAAAATAAGAATGATAACTGTAATTGTCTCCCAGAATTGGTGAGAGGAGCTTGGCATGTACACGGATTGCACACAGCAAACACACAAAAGAAATGTTAGAAAGGAGCTTTTCAGAATTAGAAGTCAAAGCATCATCATCATCATCATCATCATAATGACTTAAATTATAATGGCTGGCTGCATCACCAGACTTACTTTAAGTACTGCCCCGTGGGGAGGAACGCCTGATGAATTTGAGGCCAGCAGCCCTTGGTCTGATCTCTACTGTGGCCCTTGGTACAATGAGATCTAAGGGTACACCATGAACACAGAGATGCTGGTGCCCCAGGGTCTGTCCCAGGGGTTCTTCTGCCCTTGCCCTTGCTGTCTTCCTGGAAAGAACTCATTCATGTCCATGACTTCAATCATTATACATAAATTACTTACAGACCTCTGGCCAAATTGTCTCCTGTATATGCAAAAATTTACATGCTCCCCCCCAAAAAAAATTTAAATGCTCCATAAACTCAAATTGTTAACAATTATTCTCCTCTTTCTTAAGCCATTCAGCCTGTCTTCTTTACTCTGGTTGGTAACAAGTAGATTTTCCAGTGCTTAGCTTTAAAACTATAAGCCTTTCCAAACACAGTGAAAGAAATCTTGGCAAAGTAAAGAGGAATATTTTCTCTTCCCCTGCAGCTGCAAAAAAGCTGATAGTATCTGCATGTTATAACTGACCTTGCAAAAATTATTTTTAACAAAGGGTCATTTCTGTATTGTACAAGATAATTGCTCTGCCACTTAAAAGTAATCTTTAACCTTAGAAAAGTCTATAACTGTGGTTATCTTTAATTAATTAATTTATTTATTTATTTATTTGGGGGGGATTCATTGAGGGTGCAAAGAACCAGGTTACACTGCTTGCATTTGTTAGGTAAAGTCCCTCTTAGAATTATGTCCCACCACCAAGAGTTTTGTCACACATCGTAGCCCCTCCCCCCTCTCCCTCCTTCCCTCTCTCCACCCCCCTATTCCCCTACCCCATTCCATGTACTGGCATCAATTGTCCTCACATCAGAATTGAGTACATTAGATTCTTGCTTCTCCAATCTTGTGATGCTTTAGTAAGAAGAATGTGTTTCAGCTCCATCCAGGTTAATACAAAAAATGTAAAGTCACCGTCTTTTTTTATGGCTGAATAGTATTCCATGGTAGACATATACCACAGCTTGTTAACCCATTCCTGGATTGGTGGGCATTTAGCATGTTGGCAATTGTAAATTGAGCAGCAATAAACAGTCTAGTGCAAATGTCCTTATGATAAAATGATTTTTTTTCTTCTGGGTAGATGCCTAGTAATGGGATTGCAGGCTCAAATAGAAGCCCTACTGGAGACCATCATAAATCTGACTGGGTATCTTAGCAAATTATTTTTTTGGCTGAAATGATATTTAAATGAATATTTCTGTTTTCTAAAAGTTATAAGTGCTTATGAGTTTTCTTTGAAAATTCAGAAATAATTATTATGCTTTCCTCTTGACCTGCAATCCTGAAAGTAAAATAAAATTTTGAATCTGTTAGATTTCTCATTTAAGTAAAAAAAAAAAAGAAAGAAAGAAAAAAGTCTTTAAGAATTTAAATTCTGATTCCCAAGATTCAGATCAGTATTTCCAACCACTTTATTTATATCTCCCAGGCACCTTGAATCAAACACATTGCAAACTAAATTTATTTAGGGATGGAAGGAGATTAAAGGGGATTCATGGAGGTAGGAGAGAATTATGGCCTTCTGGACAAGAAAGTTGGAAAAAGCCCTGAAGCAAAACAAGAGATTGTTGAGTGGGTGTGACTTAGTTAACCAAGTATGTGCTGTTCTTGCAAAATGTAACTTGTAGCCTCTGAATGATCCCCCATAAAACAAAGATAAGGATCCCCGTCACAGAACAATGCACACTACGGTTGCCACAAAGCTCACAAGACTAACAGATGCCATACCATCACTAGTAAACTAAGAATTAATGTATGGAGTAAAGAAAATTGGATTTATCTGGCAAATGAGATAATCCACAACTAATGACACCAGGACAGCACACCTGAAGCCCTAAGGGGAACCAATGGGAATTCTTATAGATGAATGTAGGAGGAATTGGGATGAAAGAACTTACACTGATGTACTGCTCCTGTGCGGTATCTCCTCTCACCCACAGTAGGGACCCTTTTCCACTCTCTGGAAACGTCTATGCTTATCTCTGCTTTCCTTTTCTCTTTTTCTTCCTTTAAAGAAAAACTTTGCTTCCATTCTCCTACATTGGAGTCTTAGCTGCCTCAGTCCCCTTACCCCAGCTTCTTGCTCACCCTTTGACTTAGCTGAACTTGCTCGTTCTGCTGGGTGAACAGAACCAGGTCCACTAACCTGCTCAGAGGTGAACTCTCACCTCTAATAAAATTCACTAATTTCCTCCAACATTACTTGACCTTCGTGCTTTTTGTCTCTACTAAGGTGACGATCTCCACCTCGCCTCCAGATTAGGCACTTGAGTCATTATTACCTTCTCTCTCTTCTTTCCATATTCAGAATCACCACATTCTGTCAAATTGGCCATAGCAGCAGCATTAGAATCTGTGCTGTCTTCTACAGCCCACTTCCTGAGTGCATTTGCATATAATGCCTCGCACATGTGAAGGGGTTTACCTCTGACTTCTCCTTTATTTATTATTCAGATCAATATTACTTCCTTGGTGAAGAATTGCCTGAGTCCACCAAGAAATGCTGGTGTCTTTTATGTCCCTCTAGTACCTTGCTGATACCTTGATTATAACACCACATTGTGTATAACTATTTATTTACTTCCATCTCCTGGAATAGATTGTGAATTCCTTGAGGACGAAGAATGTGTTTCTTCTCACTTCTATCTCTAATCTGGTAATGTAACTGACATATAATCGTTGCCCAATAAATGTAAAATAGATGAACTCAATTCAGTTGTAGCTCCAGAGGGAAAAAAATTGTCTCATTAAAGACCAAATGAAATCATGTGTGTAAAATGCTCTGTAAGTTTTGAAGAGAGATTATACAATGCTTAGATTTCTTTCATGAACTCTCAGGATATTTCATGATTTACTTCAGTTACAGCATCTGCAGTTCACCATAACTCCTCCTGCAGAGTAGTTCTACTCAGCAGAACTCAGTTGGCCAGAATATGGGCATGGAGGCTAGTCCTTATGAGCTGAGGAGACCTGAGTTTGAGTTTCAGTAATACATACCACAATCTAATTCTGTGACCTTGAAGAAGCTACATCAGATTCTTGAATGTCAGTTTCCTCCATCTCGAAAAGGATGACATTAAACTTTGATGATCAATTTGATTCCCTACAAACTCTACAATTCTGTAATTGCTCCCTGAAAAGCTGAGACTAGCAAATGCCTTCGTATTTCAATGACATCATCATCTTTTAAATTCTAATAGAAATGAAACCAACTCAAGAACTTTAATCAACATGGTGGGTCTCCTGTGAAAAATACTATCAGCATATAACAATGGACTACAATTTGAGAGATAGTGGGAAAACCTTCATTCCACAAATTTCTCCTTGCATTAGATATTACTTTGTAAGTTAACATACTTGTTTTGTCTAAATGCCCCTTTTAAAATTTAGATACCTCTACAAAAAACAATATTTGTCTGTGCTTGCAATCAGAGTGTCCCTCTCCTTCCTTATACCTGAGAGTTCAATCATGTTATTGGCAAAATCCACATAGAGTTTGCTGCCACACTTTCTCCTCTCTTCCTAGAATCTCTTTTCATCTATCATCTCCTTCCTTCTATGTTCACATTGTATTGAAATGTATCTGTATGCTTAATACAAACCTTCTTTGATGCTCCTGCCTCGTCTATATACTTTTTATTCTATTGATACTACTGTATTTAGGGACAGAATAAGAATCAGCAAAGAGACAAGTAGTTGAATTATTAAAATGAGGACCAAAATTATACTGAATCCTGACCAACCACGGAAGAAGAGAATTTCAAGAATTTCAGCATCATCAAATTAAGAAAGTGAGTAAGAGGAAGGATAGGACGGCATATCCTACGCTGTGCAGCTTCAAACACTAACTGGAAGCTGGCCAATGTCTTCCCTACTACCAACTCTGAAGGTATTTACTGACAATAGTGGAAGAGATTTGGACGGGTTAATCAAATCTCAAAAAATATTGCAGCAAGTTTCAGAATGTGGTTATGAGAACCAGATTTCCTGTGAACCCTTTTGGGAAGTCTGATTTACCTCATGCCTTAACTCGCCTATGTGAGGGGGTGGTAAAAGATAACAAACCAACACACATATTTTAGGTAAAATAACAAGAACAACATGTTACACCTTTTCTGCATTAATATATTTTATTAGCATGCATTACTTTTCTTCCATTTATAATAAAAACTTGAGCCTCAGAAGGGGTTAAAAGTACTTTTCAAGTCTCACAACGCCCTGATGCAATACTCTTACAAAGATTTCTGCCAAAACACCTCTAAGTTTTTGTCTCTTCCTAATCCTTCTAATCATGGCCTCCATAAAGAGCCAAACCACCAGCCTTTCCCCCAGGGCACCCCAGATGCTTACTGGTCCACTGACCTGCAGTAGCTGAGGAAGAAGAACGTGTTATGATGATGTCTTGGGTGGTTTCTCAAGAAAAGAAGCTGCCTTGCTCTCTACAGTCCCAGTTCTCGCCCAGGTCAGAATTTATCATACTGCTCTGAAATTGGCGAGTAATTGCTCCACCAAAAAGTCCCTAAATTCCAGGTTGGCTGGTCAGGGACAGTTAGGTGGAAATTTATGATCATAAACTCTTGACTGTCTCAGTAAATGATTAATAGCAGAAATATAGCAGCAGTGTTTACCTAATCTTCTTTCTCTTCACTGGCTCTCATTCTCAATAACATGTTGCAATCATTGTTTTTTCTCCTCTGCCAACCATTTCCCCTAAGTGAAAAGGTAATTTGTGCTTGATGTCGGAATTCTTTTTTTTTTTTTTTGTAAACATAAGAGTTAAGCAAGACCCAATCCAGCTAGCCTGGAAACCTTAGATACTGCAGGTTTCAGACAAGTTCTATAAAAATGATGCCCTTCCCATGACACTAGGTCCAGCAGGCTTTTCTGAGGTTCAGGGACTGAGACATCTGCCCCATGATGGTCTAGACGCAGCCCACCCCAAAGAATTGCAAAAGGTACAGAATTTATCAAAAATGTGTTGAGTTCCTGCTGTGTGCTAAGTTTCCTGGAACATACTCAAAACTCAATAAATGTTAACTACTACTACCAGCAGTGCCACTATATACCAGGAACCTCCAGAAGTTGGGCTCTCATTGAGTGCTGCTCAGAAGAATGCAATGGTGAGCCAGCCATGTTTGTTTCCACAAAGATCTAGGAAGACCCCAATTGGACATTGTCCAATTAAGATATTAATCCTAAAGCCTAAGATTTGTGTTCTCAAGAGATTACTATTAAAAATCAATTCTTTCTGGGCAGCACCTGTGGCTCAAAGGAGTAGGATGCCAGCCCCATATTCTGGAAGTGGCAGGTTCAAACCTGGCTCCAGCCAAAAACTGAAAAAAAAAAAAAAAAAAAGCAATTCTTTCTGACAACTGTACTGTTTTTGTAAAAGTTCCATAAAGATTTCAGAAAGGAAGGAGCTAAGCCACAGCAGGTTGAGTTAATTAAAGAAGTTATTGAAAAAGGTATGGAAATTAGACTGGGTTTTGAATGAGAAGTAGAAATTATTAGACAAATCAAGTGTATCCAAATCAGGAAAGAAGAGGCTAAACTATCACTCTTGCTGACAATATACCATATATACTCGAGTATAAGCCGAGTTTTTTCAGCACAAAATTTGTGCCGAGAAACCTGAACTCGGCACAAATTTTGTGCCGTAAAAACTCGGCTTATACTCGAGTATGTACGGTAACCCTATATCTAGAAAACCCCAAAGATTCTGCCAAGAGACTCCGGGAATTGATAAATAAATTGAGTAAAGACTCAGGTTACAAAATCAAAGTACACAAATAAGCAGCATTTCTAGACACCAACAAAGTGTCTAGAAAAATTTATGAAAAAGACCCCAACAACATTCATGGAAACAATGAAAAGTAATAAAATATCCAGAAGACCAAAGTGTCTCAGCAAAGCTGAGAATCAAATCAAATACTCAATACTTTTCACAACAGCAACAACAACAACAACAACAACAACAAAATAAAGTGCCGAGTAATATACTTACCAAGGAGGTGAAGGAACTCTACAAGAACTACAAACCAATGAGAAAGGAAATCACAGAGGATATAAACAAATGGAAAAATATATCATGCTCATGGATTGGCAGAATCAGCATTGTTAAAATAGCTATACTACCCAGGTGGCACCTGTGGTTCAGTGAGGAGGGCACCAGTCCCATATACCAAGGGTGGCAGGTTCAAATGCGGCTGTAGCCAAATTGCAACAAAAAGAATAGCTGGTCGTTGTGATGGGTGCCTGTAGTCCCAGCTACTTGGGATTATGAGGCAAGAGAATCACCTAAGTCCAGGAGTTGGAGGTTGCTGTGAGCTGTTAAGGCATAAAACTATAAAGAATTCTAAAAGAAAATGATGGGAAAACTCCTAGATATTGGCTTAAGCAAAAAACTTATGAAAAAGACCCCAACAACATTCATGGAAACAATGAAAAGTAATAAAATATCCAGAAGACCAAGAATCAGACTTAAACAAAGATATTTATACCAGAATGTTTATTACAGCGCAATTCATAATTGCTAAGTCAATTATGCCCAAGTGCCCATCAACCCACAAATGGATCAATAAATTGTGGTATATGTACACCATGGAATACTATGAAACCTTAAAGAAAGATGGAGACTTTACCTCTTTCATGTTTACATGGATGGAGCTGGAACATATTCTTCTTAGCAAAGTATCTCAAGAATGGAATAAAAAGTATCCAATATACTCAGCCCTACTATGAAACGAATTTATAGCTTTCATATGAAAGCTATAACCCAATTATAGCCCAAGAATATGGAGAAAGGGGAAAGGGAGGGGAGGGGGAAAGATGGGTGGAGGGAGGGTAATTGGTGGGACCACACCTACAGTGCATCTTACAAAGGTACATGTGAAACTTACTAAGTGTAGAATATAAATGTCTTAACCCAATAACTAAGAAAATGCCATGAAGGCTCTGTTAACCAGTTTGATGAAAATATTTCAAATTATATATAAAACCAGCACATTGTCCTCCATGACTGCATTAATGCACACAGCTATAATTTAATAAAAAAAGTAATAAATAAACAAAATAAAAAATAATAATAATAAATAAATGGAACTTGATTAAATTAAAAGGCTTTGTTTTTCCACATCAAAGGAAATAATCAATGGAGCAAACAGACAACATACAGGATAGGAGAAAATATTTGCATGGTATCTATCCAATAAAGAGCTAGTAACAAGAATCTATGAACAACTCAAGTAAATAAGCAAGAAAAAAAAATTAAACAATCATTAAAAAGTGGGCAAAAGACATGAATAGAAGTTTTTCAGAAGGTAGACTTATTTCCAATAAATATATGAAAAATGCTCAATGATATAATCATCAGGGAAATGCAAATCAAAACCTCAATATCATGATCATCAATATTAGATATCACCTAACTCCAGTGAGAATAGCTTCTATCAAAGATTCCCAAAACAACAGATGTTAGCATGGATGTGGAGACAAAGGAATACCATATATACTTGAGTATAAGCCGAGTTTTTTCGGCACAAAATTGGCGCCAAAAAACCCGAACTCGGCACAAATTTTGTGCCAAAAAAACTCGGCTTATACTCGAGTATATACAGTACTTATACACTGTTGTATACACTTATACATTGTCCCAAAGGACAACAAACCAGTACAATATCTGTGGAAAGTAGCATAGTGATTCCTCAAAAAACTAAAAGTAGACCTGTCATTTGATTCAGCAATCTCATTATTGGATATCTACCCAAAAGAAAAAGATCCATTTTATTGAAAACATACGTGCACTCAAATGTTTATTGCAGCACAATTCACAATTGCAAAAATGTGGAATCAACCCAAGTGTCCATCAATACATGAGTGGACTAATAAAATGTGATATATATACACCATAGAGTTCATAAAAAAAATTAACTAAAACTTTTTGTAATAATATGGATGGAACTGGAGACCATTCTCATAAGTGAAGTACCACTAGACTGGAAAAACTACCTGGATGGAACTGAAACTTCTTAGTAAAGTATCGCAAACACAAATATAGTATAGAATAGGAGCAGAGGGAGGTGGGGGAAGGGGTGAGGATGATTGACAGAGGTCATGTGGTGGGATCTCACCTAATGTTCACACTGTGAGGGTGTATAACATACCCCCTGGGTGAGGGGCTCTTTTACAATTGGAACTTTATTCTGGAAGTGAGAACAATATAATCCAAAAATTTGTACTCTCATACTAAGTTGAAATTTCAAAAAAATACAAAAAAAAGAAAAAAAGGAAAAACAAGCATCATGTGTACTGACTATTAAACTGGAACTAATCGATCAACACTTGTGCACACCTGGAAGTAAAACTCTTCTCAGGGAGAGGAGGGTATGGTCACACCTGATAGGTACAGTGCACACTATCTTGAGTGATGGGCACACTTAGAACTTTACCCAAACTACACAATTCATGTGGCCAAAATATTTGTACCCCTGTAATATTTTGAAATGTTTTTTAAAGGGAGAAGGACATTGTAAACAAAACCAAACAAAAATGGTCTAAGTCACCAAGGGGAGAAACTAATTTTATGAGAATGAGCATTGAGGAGGATTCCAGATTGTGTGAAGTTTTGAGAGCTAAATAGGAAGAAGTATGATCTTTAAACATGAGTCTTGCATGTGCCATTTCCCAATGTTTTGGGGGTCCTTTCTTCCTATTTCACATAGTGACTATTGCAATTCTTTTTTCTCCAGGTCACCAGCTTGTCTTATTCTTGCCTCCTCCTTTACTAAAAACCATTCTACATTAGCTTCAGCCATGTCAAACTTTCTTTCCTATCCATTCAAGAATCAGAGGAGAATTATTTCTTCTTTCCCTACCTCATTCTCAATGTGTCTCTCATTCTGAAATATTCCCTCTATTTTTCCAAAACCTCAAATTCCATTTTTCTTCTTTAACATGATGCTGACTTAAGTCACCCTTTCTGTTGCTTTCCTATCTGGTTTCTACTCTCTCGTCTGCTGACACATCTTTCTGAGGATCCCCTTATGTTTAAATCCAAAATGTCTTTAATTCATTTTTGTCTGTGGCCTTTGCTGCTGCTGACAATTTCCTTTTCAAAACTCTCTTTTCCTTTGGCTTCCATTCCTCTAAACCAGGCATCCTCAAACTTTTTAAACAGGGGGCCAATTCACTGTCCCTCAGACCATTGGAGGGCCAGACTATAGTTAAAAAAACAAACAAACAAACAAAAAAAACTATGAACAAATTCCTGTGCACACTGCACATATCTTATTTTGAAGTAAAAAACAAAATGGGAACAAACACAATTCACACCGCTGCATGTGGCCTGCGGGCCATAGTTTGAGGACCCCTGCTCTAAACTTTCCTGATTCCCTCAACTTAATGATGTAGAATAATTTCTCTTAGTTAGTGTTATCTCCTCTTCCTCCTCCTCACCCCTAACTACAGATACATCTCAGGTCCTTCTTTCTTTTAAACTTTTCTCTTTATAGCTTTAATGACCTTACTTCCTGTTCCTGTCATGGCTTTCACTATTCCCAGTAAGAGGACAGGCCTATAATACATCTTTACCTCTGATCACTCTCCTAAACTCCAAAGTTACACAGTTTCCTCCTCCCCCCACTGGAAATCTTGTGAGCTTCTCACACTCAGCACATCCAGAGAGGAACATCTCATTTCCTGCCCAAAAGCTTCATCTTCTCACCCCAACTTTAACCCAGGCTGTCAGGAATAAAATTTCAGACTCATCTTTGAACTCTTCCATCCCTTCACTCACCAGCATTTAATTCATTGATAAGTCATTTTGATAGGAGTTTTGCAAGGTGTCTCATGTTTGCTGCTTCTTTTCCATTTCTGCCACCATCAAGCCCATTGAGGTCAACATTGTCTCTTGCATGGACTATTATTGTAAGAGTCCTTTTGTTGGTTTATCTGTCTCAGATACTTTCAACCAATACTATATATAGTTGTGAGAGAAATATTCCCCTATGTTCTGTCCTTATCACTTCCTTACTCAAAAGGTTTCCATTTCTATCCACTGTCTACCAAAAATAAATATATATGAATATATTCTCTAAAGTACCCCTCAAAACCCCGTAAACTGACTTTATCTTCCCAGGTTTGGCTCTCACCACTTCCCAAGCTTCATTCAGGGCAATCCAGGCTTCATACAATTTCCTAAACACGTCCCATCTTGTCTACCACTATGCAGCGCTTTGAAAAAAATTATCAAAAAATCATTTTACCTCATTTACCCAATTATAGCATTAGGACATATGATGTAAGCACGCCAATTTGTACAAATAGTCAAATGGGCATAAATGTATTTATGATCTATGTACAAAAGACTTAATAAAAAAATCATTTTACATTATTAAGGAACTTTAAACACCTATAGTTTCACCATTTGAAGGCCACCATTTATGCCTGTTATTGGCCAGTCCTTTTCCATCAGAATAAAGGTTTTTACATAAGTGCAATCATAAGTACTTATTGTTAAGTATTCTATTTTCACTTAAGATTATATTTTTTAAGATTTTCAGTCTTCACAATTATCACTGTAAAAATCTGCATTACATTTGATACATCATAACCTATTAAAAATTTTGCAAAGATTGGGCTGGGAATGATGGTTCATGCTTGCAATTTCAGCAAGAGAATCCCTTGAGAGTTCTCTTGGGAGCCCAGAGAATCCCTTAAGACCAGGAATTTGAGAACAACCTGAGAAATAGCAAGATTTCTTCTCTACAAAATATGTTTAAAAATTAGCAGGGCATGGTGGTAGGCACCTCTAGTCCCAGTTACTGTGGAGGCAGAGGCAGGAGGATTGTTTGAGCCTCAGAGTTTGAGATTACAGTGAGGTATGATCCTACCACTGCACTCCTGCCTGGACAACAGAGCAAGAACCTGTCTCCTAAAAAAAAAAATAAATAATAAATATAAATTAAAACTGAACATTTCAAATGCTCATAAGGTCTTGCTAGATACATAATATATACAATACTATAATAAAACGCTTCAAATTCAAATCATTTTGCTCTAGTTAGATTAATCCTAGGGATGAATTTACTTGGTTAAAAAGCACATGAGTCTCTTACTCCATTTCTTAAATCTTCTTTCCTCCTGGAACATCTTTCTCCCTAATTTTGTCTCTAAATCTTATTCATTTTTAAAGGCTTTATAGCTGTGGCTTCTCCCTTGACAATTTTCCCGCCTTCTCCTTCCAGAGGGAAGTGATCACTCTCCTCTCATCTATACCCCACTGCACACTGTTCTCTAAAAGTTCTTTCTAACCACCCTGAAATCATGTTAGCAATATGCATAGAACAGACTCTGAGCTACTTAAGAGCCCATTTCTTTTTCTGTTTTGTTATCTTCACATAGAGATGTTCCATTAATTCAAACTGCCTTACACATTTTGATTACATTTTATCCAGATTTCCTATGTGTTTCAGGCGGGAGTCATGGTGAGAAATGGGAGAAGCTTGCTGTGCCTGCTCAGTAGGAAACCCCAGTAGAAAGTCACCTCTAAAAAAGGAGAAGAAAACATTGTCTGTGCTGCACCATCTCAAATCTACCATGCAGGGCTGGACTTCATCCAGAAGGCAGTCAGCAATGACGCCACAGAAGATTTGGAACCCTGGTTTCCTAAGTCAGATGTAGAGGAGACTCAGGAAGGAGTTTGCATCTTAACTTCTATCAGCAGGTCATTCTGATAGATACATCTGTTAGGATGTAGTCATTCTGAGCCTATTTTTTGGAAATGGGAGGCTGACTTTTGCCTCATACATTTTGGTTAATTTTTGCCTTATAATTTGTATTTCATATTAAAATGTGAGATACACTTTTAGCTAAAATCTGAGCTTCCCTATTCTTCTTACAGAGAGGAAATTAAGCTCTCCACTCCTTATTAATATGATGCTAATTTTTTTTTTAACTCCAGATTAATATGTGGTTACAAAGGATTAGGTTACCTTGCTTCACTTGTTAGGCAAAGTCCCTGTGGTAGTGTATTCCTCACCCAGGAGGTGTGCCATGTACCCTCACATTGTGCCTGTCAGGTGAGGCACAATCCCCCTCCCTCTTCTCCCCTTCCTCCAACTAGAATTAATTGAGTTTTTCTCTTGTGTGGGTGTGTATTTGTGTGTTTACTGCCTTCAAGTTAGTAATGAGTATACAGGATATTTTCTATTTTTGTGATACTTTACTAAGGAGAATGTTCTCCAACTTCATCCAGGTGAATACAAAAGATGTAAAGTCTTCATCTTTTTATAGCTGAATAGTATTCCACGGTATAAATATACCACAGTTTATTAATCCATTCCTGGGTTGATGGTCACTTGGGTTGATTCCACATCATGGCAATTGTAATGTGCTGCTAATTCTTGTCTTAAACAGGTAACCACACTCGGCTTCTTCCCACACCAAGAACAATACACACACACACGAGTCATCATACAACTGCATTTGGTGACTATGAACTTGCATTTCAACCCAATAAGAGAGAAATTTGAAACCGATTTCAGAACTAAGAGGAACATTTATTCATAGATATATTACTATTACCAATCTGTTCAGCTACAGTGTTAGAACATTTTTGCCTTCAACTCAGCTTTCTTCAATTCCAGAGAATATTTTAGTTCCTTCATTGTCAAGTCATTTTCCTTTAATCGTTGCATGAAGTTTTTTGTCGCTTTGCAAAGATCCTTGGTCTCCTGAAAGGCAAGCTGAAAAAAGAAAAATTTTTTTAAAGTTACAACTTATGACAGACTGAGACCCAGCCATGTACTCTGAAGCTAGGAGCAGCAGTTAGGTTCCTTGAGTGAGCTCCGACCCAGGCTAGCTTAAGTAAAGATCTGGGTCTTCAACGTGAAGAATGAACTACATTTTGGGGCTTACATATACTTATCAATACATGAATTGATGTAATAAGAACTAAAAGAAGAGTCTCTGTGAAAACGGATCTGTTCAGTGTTTCTTGGAACCTAAAAGAATTTTAGAGACTTCGTCACAGCAGTACTTCCAAATCTCAGGCACTGGGTTTGTGGACCTTGCTCTATGAGGCACACGAGACAGCAACTCCTACCAACAGGGTCTTATGAGGCATTTGTGATAACGGTGGTTAATAGAAACATCCATATATACAAATGTGAATTAACAGTTTATGAACCCCTTCTATAATCAGGCCAAGTCCATCTCATTCAAAAACACCCCAAATTGAACAGACATTTACTAAGCATGCACCAGCAGCCATGCCAGGCCCCAGAGAAACAGCTGTGAACAAGACAGACTAGCGCCTCCTACTTACAAGTGCCTTCTCACACTCAGCCAGTGGGACTGGTTTGGGAGCTTTCTGGATCAGCTCACACAATGGAAGCGCACTGCTCCAGTCCCCATCCGTGCAATGCTGCTCCTGCGTGCCCACTAGGCGGTACCTGAACAGAAATTGAAGGTTAGGCTCTCCACCTTCTAACCAGGTAGCTGAGGCAGGTTTAGTGTAGTGGTATTTCAGTATTTCATTCTGTAATGGAACCCACCTCCCTGCTCCTGAGCTTAAGTTATCTCGGTATCACATAGCAGTTACAAAGTAAAAACTATCTCTTGATGGTTACGGAGGACCCAAGTGATGAGTCAACCCAGAAAACAGAGAAGTGAGAAATTCTGGATCAGTGTGTTTATGCACACAGTTTTTTGGTGAAAGGAATGAGGAAAGAAGAATTGTATCATTCAATCAAAGAAAGTATCTATTATCTAAACTCTGCAAAAGAACAGAAAGTTAGAATCACCCTTCCAATAAATCTTAGTGAATGGGTTAAAAAGGAACAGTAGCTTTTAATCAGAAAAAAAAAAATATGAGTTGACTGCAGAGTCTTTTGGAGGTATATAGTGAGATTGGGGCTCCAGGGAAACCATATGACTCTGACTTAGTAAGATTGTGGCAAGGCCATGGATGGATTAATAACCTGTGGTATATATACTGTGGAATACTATTCAGCCACAAAAAGATGGAGACTTCACATCTTTTGTATTTACCTGGATGGAGTTGAAGAACTCTTTCTTTAGTAAAATATCTCAAGAATGAAAAAAGCAAGCACCCTATGGACTCAATATTAATTTGAAACTAGCAGATGGACAACTACAGGCCCACATGAGAGAAAAATGCAATTAAATTCAAGTGGGGGGAGTCAGAGAGAGGTTCAAAAAGCTCTCAGCTAACGGGTACACTGTAGGGGTGTATGAAACACCTCCTGAGTAAAGAATGCAACTACAACTTGGACACTTCCTAACAAATGCAAACAATGGAACCCAATTGTATGTATCCTTATATTAATCAAAAAAAAGAAAAAAACTGGGACAAGGGAAAGAAAAGGCTAGAAGATGTGTCAGGTGGGTGGTCATACTTTAATTAAGATGCTGTAAGGGTTTATACAGGCAGGCCCTGGGCTACGAACAAGATAAGGTTCTGGAGGTTTGTTCTCAAGTTGAATCTGTATGTTAAACTGGAATAAGTGCATTTACCTGTTACCTGTAATGTCCTCTAGTCCCAAGTGGGAGTCAGACATCATTTGGATGTTTGCAACTCAGGGCCTGCCTGTACTCTAAGTGTTTGTATTTCTAACGTTTGGGGGTTTTTCGATTTTTTTTTATGTTTGGGGACTTTGTTGTTGTTCTGTGCTTCTTTAAAAACACACACATTTTAAATACTTTCTCTTATCTTAACAAAAGCAAAAAGTGACCCTATCATTAGGATAAATAGGACCCTTTAACAGGATAAGTCAGTTTTCTAGAAACTGGGGGGAGCTAGCAGTAGGTTAATGCAGCTCTCAAAATAGGAATGACCTCAGAATCGTGTAGGAAATACAGGGACAAGTTGGGCATAGACTGGGTCATTCCCTAAAGGTATGCAGCTGAGGAGCCAGCTCTCACATTTCACAGGCTGTGTGCCCTTACCCCTCTTCACAGTGATAAGTGATGGTAGATCCAAAAGTGAAATTATTTCCTTCAAAATAGCCATGAGGTAGATTCCCCGGAGGGCCACAGTCTCCTGAGAGAAAAGAGTATAGGAGTGAGAGTTGTGAGGGCCAGTTATCCTCGGACAACAGCGTCCCCTAAGTGCAACTGTCTGCACGTGCACCAACATCTGGGACATGCTGTCTATTCATTTCCTTCAGGGTCTGGGAGAGACCCCTCCCCAGGATCATCCTCTGAGCTCTTAGGGATTTGGGAGTACTTTCTGACTGGCAGGAGCTCAAGAAAAGAAAGTTTAAGTTGCAGAGAGGCCCACTGTAGTGTACAAGAAAGGAAATATTAGACCCTAAGTGAAGGCAGAAGACATAACTTCCTGAGTAGGGAGATAAAGGAGGTGAGCTCACATGGAGGATGACAGCCCCTATCGGACAGAGTTGTGACATGTGAGAGAGCTTCAGGAAAAAAAGGAGGATGGAGTTGGGAGAGAAGAGAATGAGTCTGTGCAATTGGAAAGAGAGAGTTGGACAAGGTACTAGGAGCTGTCAGTGTTGATTCTGATTTGTTCTCTAACTACATGATGCTAAAAAATTCATCCTACAGGGGTGGTGCCTGTGGCTCAACGGAGTAAGGCGCCGGCCCCATATGCCGGAGGTGGCGGGTTCAAACCCAGCCCTGGCCAAAAACTGCAAAACATAAATAAATAAATAAATAAAATAAACTTTAATTAAAAAAAAAATCCATCCTACCCATCTGGACTTTCTTTCTAAAATATAAGATAAACAGGTTAAATAAAATTATCTCTAGATCTCTTAGATACAGTCTCTGAGATTGTATAAGGCTAAACATATTGATCAAGACTAAGGCTAAATAAAGAATGATCATATAGGTGTATATTTGCATTAAGGTCTTCAAAACAAATGGTCAAGTAAAAACAGCAAATCATAAAAAAGTATGTACAATATAATGTATTTTTTTTAAATACCATCACAGGCTACAACAATGACAACTACAACCAAAAATAGCCGTGTGCCTGCAGTCCCAGCTATTTGGGAGGCTGAGGCAAGAGAATAGCTTAGGCCCAAGAGTTTAAGGTTGCTGTAAGCTGTGACGCCACAGCACTCTACCCAAGGCAACAGCTTGAGACTCTGTCTCAAAAAAAATAAATAAATAAATAAAAAATAAAATACTATCACACACAAATACCTGCACAGAAACAATGTCTGAAAAGTTTTATTATCTAAGTACTCGTAACTCTTACCCTTGGGTGTCAGCCTGGTAAGTAACTGCTTTCTTCTTTTCTATATTTTTTCTATGACAAAGATATATTACTTGCACAGTTAAGAGATTGTAAATAATTTTTAAAAGCTCAAAGACTGAGTTCAAAGGCTAAATAGAAGAAAGCAAAATGAATTTCCATGAGTGAATCAGGGAATTCAAGTGCAGCTACTGTTCCTCTGCCTTTCATGAATATAATTTTAACTGAAAGAGATAATGTGGATCTCAATTCTATTTGAAAATATGGTTTAGTGACCTCGGGACCTAGGGGGCCCCTTCTGGATCTGGGTGATAAAGTGAAAATTCCTTATTGGAAATTAGGGTAAAAATTACTGAATTAAAGAGAGTAAAACAGAAAAGGTTTGGAAGAAATAAGGAAATACTTTAAATATGTGTCCAGCAAATGATATAAAATGATATTGTATGCTTGTAATTTAACTATATATAATATGGTGCATGTTTTAAGTAACCGTAAATCCTCTCATGTAAGAACGTATGTAGTTTGTGCTTTTAAACTGTCTTTATTATTTTTATAGCTACTGCTACAACACATCCAAAGAGTGGTATTACCTTACATTCTCAGTGACATAAGTGGTGATTGCCTCATATTCTAAGTGATAGTAGATGAAATCAATCTTTTCATTTTTTGCTACTCTGATCAGTAACATACTTGCTACTAATTTTAATTTCCACTTCTGTAATTATTTTAATTTCCACTTCTGTAATTATTAGTAATATGCAATATCCTTTCATAAAATTAGAAAATAGAAACACTGTTCAGGGTCATAATTTTTGGTTTTTTTGGATTTTGTTTGTTTGTTTTGAGAGTCTCAAGCTGTAACCCTGGGTAGAGTGCCGTGGTGTCATAGCTCACAGCAACGTACAACTCTCGGGCTCAAGCCATTCTCTTGTCTCAGTTTTTCTATTTTTAGTAGAGATGAGGTCTTGCTTTTTGCTCAGGCTGGTTTCAAACCTGTGAGCTCAAGGCATATACCCGCCTCAGCCTCTTTCAGTACTAGGATTACAGGCATGAGCCACCGCGCCCAGCCCCTAGAGTCATAATTTTAGAACAGTCTATCCTTACACAATTTGCCAATATTTTTTACAGGATTATCTTTACTGATTTCTAGGAGCTGTTTGTATATTAAAAATATGAACTCTTTAACCATCAAATATGTTGCAAATATTTTCTCTAAGAATCTGTTATCTTTTAATTTTTTTGATGTCTGTTATCATTTTTAAAAAATTGTTTAGAAGTTTTTAGTTAAAAATTTTGGCTAACTCTCCTCTTTTACTCACAGTGAGTAAGAGGTAAAAAAAGAAAAAATAATAATTTAGTTAAATCTGTCCTTTTTCTTCCTTTATGACTTCTTAGTTTTGTGTTTTTCCTTAAAATGTCTTTTCCCAGCCCAAGGCAATAAATATATTCTCTCATGTTTACAATAATTTAATAATTTCCTTCCTCTCTATATATATGTTTATATATATGTATAGCTCCATTTGTAATACATTGTTAATATGGTGTGAACTAGAGCCCTAATTTTTTCTGCTTTCAAATAAATAATTATCATATTACCACTGAATATATACTTTCTCCCTATTTAAAATAAGCTGTTCTACTTCTTTATGCCTATGCTTTGCTATTTTAATACGTTAATTATACCACCCACAATTTGACCTTTCAATGCTATTTTGCTTGTATCAGAGGTATATTTTACTTACTATCTAATAATACTAGTTTTCCTCTCCTATAATTCACAAAATACATACATAACTCACAATTTTCAAAAAAAAAGGCAATTTGCAATGTTACACATGTACTCTTCCAAATGGATTTTAAAATTAAAGTTTTGTTTCATGTTTTTTTAAGTTTAAAATTCTGGTGGGGATTGCACTGTAATATTAATTCAAGATCATGGTATATCATTTTTATTTTTAAGTCAAGTCTTATTTTACATCCTTTAGTAAATTTTCATATATATCTCGCGAATGAAATTATATTTACATTTCAACATTCAATTAATATTATTCACAGAAAGTAACTGACTTTTCATTATTCATTTTGTTACCAATATGTATTAAAAATTTTAGTAGAATTTCTTGGATATTTAAGTATATTTTTTCAAATAATGACATCCTATGACCTACTGATCATTCTAGGAATCTATCCTATAGAAATAATAACAGACATAAGGATGTGTATGTGTATAAAACATTCATTTCAGCATTGTTCTTAATAGCAAAAATATGGAAATAAAACAAATGTCCATCATTATGAGTGATGCGTAATAAATTACAGCATTCCTCTATGCAATTATGTAAAAATAGGCCACAGAGCTATATGTACTGGCCTAAAAAATGTCCATGTATATTATTATAAATTAAAAAAACAGCACTCTGGGAAGCTGAGGCAGGTGGATCGCCTGAGCTCACAGGTTTGAGACCAGCCTAGGCAAGTGTAAGACCCCATCTCTAAAAAATAGCCGGGTGCTGTGGTGGATGCCTGTAGTCCCAACAACTCAGGAGACTGAGACAAGAGAATCGCTTGAGTACAAGAGTTTGAGGTTGCTGTGAGCTATGACACCAAAGCACTCTACTGAGGGTGACAAAGTGAGACTTTGTCTCAAAATAAATAAATTAATTAAATAAAATAAACAATTTAAAAATCTATACAGTAAGGTCCCATTTTGTAGACATATGTCTACACACACATGATTCTTATTTAAACATACTATAGGTATATGTTTCAAATTTTGTTTTAAAAGTCTGCATACACATAAGGAAACGTCATGAAATAAACACATCCAGCTGGTTACCCCGAGACAGATAAACTGTAGTGATAGAAAGAAGGGCTTTCACTTCTTGTAGATAATTTTGCAGCAGATGAGTTATGATCCTTGTGTGTGGAGGTGTCTATGTGTATTTTTCAAATAAAAACTAAATCACTATCTAGTAGGATGTAAACCTACTTGAGAGGAGAAAAGGCATTGTACAGTTCATTGCTTTCATGTCGCTGGAATTTATCACTCTACTTGAGGTTTTCTTCTGAGAGCTCTCCTTGTTTCTTGGCTATTGGTTAGACCCTAAGCCCTTCCCAGGAGCAAAAAGAAGAAGGAAAACACTACAGGGATATTGTGAATGTCTAGGGTGACACTACTAATCAGTATCCTTAGGATTTGTGATTGTTTCTCTAAAACTTACTGCTTTTGCAGATGGGAAAGGGAGGTGCCCAGGAGTGATCCTCTAGACATTGGCTCCAATTACTGCCCTTCAGGATGTAGTGGTCGTTGCACTTAAACGTGATTCTGTCACTTACATTCGCAGGCCCCGAATAATTGAATTCACCATTCACCAGCACTGGGTCAGGACAGTGGCCCACTGAAGAAGAAAACAAGCAGTAATCTAAAAGGGCAAGGCTGCAGCCCTTACCATGAAAGCCAGACTTCCTCAGTCTTTAGCGAGAAAATAGAAAATCAGAGCTGAAACTGCATATTTTTAATGGGGCCAGGTACATAGTACTAAACTATATCAGTACAAGATGAGAAAAGAGGAGGCTGAGCTAAGTATAGCAGGGAAAATCTTAGTCATGCACAAGAATGACATGAACTGGCAGTTGGATTTACTAAAAGTTATTAGGCACATAACTAGAAATTACCAATAGCATGTTTATTGTCCTGTTAGGCATGGCTCAAAATTCTGGAGCCTATATTTGAGGTGAGTTTTTTCTTCCCTTTTATCCAGCGAAATACACACTTAACATTTTCATTTTGTTTTGTTTTATCCAGCCAAATACACACTTAACATTTTCATTTTGTTTTGTTTTCTCCTGTGATATAGAAAAACAGGAGACAACGCAGAGGAAAGTAAATTTGGTTATATGCATGAAGGGTAATAATGTTGGTATGTTTTACGATAGGTATATACAGGAGAACCCAATTAAGCTATTTTAAAAATAGTGATAATAAATAGGATATGGATTACTTATTCTCCACCTATGTAGAAAATACCCCAAATGAGTTTTGTAACCTTGAACAAGTCAGTTGGATCTCAGAATCACATTTGTAAATTGACAACATAATTTTCTCCCAGTTCAAAAGTTGTATGATAGGTGAAATAAAATGATATGCTTACCTCAAAATAATAAAGTGAGATGTTGATGAAACAAGATCAGTCACATGTTGATGACTGAGAAAGCTATGTGATAAATATGTGTGAGTTAATTTGACTCTTCTGTCTTTTGCATATATTTTCAATTTTCCATAATATAAAACACTTTTAAAGCAGCATGAGATTAAACAAGTCATAGCAAGAAAAGTAGTTCTAAATATGTGGAAGAAACGAATTCCTTCTGGTAGGTATGATGGATTGTATTCAACTAAATAATGATCAAAACCTGATCATGTACCTTCCAAGGAAGCTCCACCACTAGAATGCTTTAATGGTGGACTCTTAGAAATTAAAAACTTTTTTCTTTCTTAAAAGGATGGATTTAACATTACTTATAGAAAGCAGAATGTGAGAGAACATGGCAGGATGAAAATCTGGTCAAAGAAGCAGAAAGATCCAACTTACAGCGGCATTTAGTAGTAGGAGCACTCCATTCCTTAGTGGCATTGCACAGAAGGGTTCTCTCTCCTACCAAGTGGTAGCCCTTAATACAAAAGTAAGTCCCCAGAATCTGTCCTTCTACCTCCTTTGCAACAAATATGCTGTTGTCCACTGGGAGAAGTTCCGAACAATTCTCTGCTGGAAGGAAAAAGGAAACAGATTCACTTGGTATGTGGAGGGCTC
The DNA here is from genome assembly GCA_963574355.1 of Loris lydekkerianus. Classification (NCBI taxonomy): domain Eukaryota; kingdom Metazoa; phylum Chordata; class Mammalia; order Primates; family Lorisidae; genus Loris; species Loris lydekkerianus. The sequence goes on from CAUYPK010054629.1 coordinate 29,096, forward strand.
TAAGGAAGCTCTTACTAGATCCCTTCATCCCAGGGTCTTTTCCTGGGTTATTCATCTTGATTCCTGTATTCTTCCATGTCGACACACATCCATGTCCTTCCTTTTCCAAGGATTTCCAAAGTTTTATTTCTAAAAGGATAATAAGGATTTCACTCGAATTCCACCACAAGTGGTCCACTCCTAAACAAATAATCCCCTTCCCAAATAGCAGCCCTGGAGTTTATTACAGGTAAGACCTTTCTTGTACTTTTGAAATAGTTACTATTTTTTATTTTTTAGCTCCCAGGCAGAAGGGGAAAGTAAACAGTAACTACCCACTGCAGGATTATCATTAAGAATATACTAAGATTCTGTTGAGCACAGAGCACTGGCCATTTGAGAAATACCATAAATTTAAATTTCATTAAAACTCTAGACAGAATTTTTCAAACTGATACCAAATGCCTTGTAAGCTGAGTGTAAGGAAAGCATACGTACCATCTGAAGCAGAAATCAGCCATACAACCACAAGACAGCACACAAACTGATAAAACATCTGGTGATTACTTGACCCAGGCTGGAATTAACCCAGCCCAGACACTGGCTTTAGTTCAAAATAGATCTTCTAATACCACTTAAGAGCACGCTAACCACTTTTCTCCTAGAGAAGAAATGATATTGATTTCCCTTTTCTGGAGAATATGAAAAAAAAATCCTACAACAGGAAATAAGAACAGCAGTAAGGAAGTTGGTATGGAGAGACTTTGCGAAAAGACCCAAAAAAAGGTAAAAGAGCTACCAGTTTAAAAACTTAGCTTCGGAAATTTTCCAGCTCAAATCCAGTTAACCAGTCTTTTTGAATTGCAGGTTTATCCTTCCCCCAACAATGTGGGCCAAATGGTCTTGCCATGACCTTGACTTCCGTCAACATTTGCCCATGTTTACAGTCCACCTTCTGCAACTCTTCCCCAGCACTGGGGGAAGAGATCGGTGAGCCAATCCTTGGCGCTTTCGTAAGGAAGATCCACCTTCTAGTTGCTACCTCCTCCCCCTTTCCCCAAATACCAGATCTATGACTGTAAGCAGCCCTAGGGAATGAAAGCTCAAGGAAGCAAACTAATCTTACTTGTCTATGTTCATCCTCAAACTTGAGTAAAACTTAATGGAGACAGAAGACTACTCATATTTATAGACAAGCATTATGACAAACTTTCTTTTTGCCTATTTGTCCTCTTGAAAACCCATTTATCTTCCAAAAAAATCATCTGGTCTTCCTTAAGTGCCTTTCTTCTTCTCCCCTGCACTTACTAAAATACTAGTAGATAAGCCCCAGATGCTCATCATTCCTTTCCATTACTCAGCACTGAGTTTTCCCACGTGTATTTACAGTGCATCTATTAATAAACTGTTTTTCTCTCCTATTAATCTGTCTTTTGTTAGTTTAATTTGCAGGTCCCAGTCACTAAATATAAGAGAGGACAGGAAAGTTTTCTTCTTCCCAGTATTCCCAAAATAAACTGTTAACTCTAGGACAGGGTTTGTGCTTCATTTGCGTTTGCAAAGCAGAGCTGTCTGCTTGAAAGAATAAAGGAAATGCAGAATTAAATGAAAAAAAACAAAAAAAATCCAATCCTCCAGAAACTCTGCCACAGCCCCCCAAATCCATACTGATCATTTATCATTTACTTTTTATTTTACCTTTTATTAATATGTAAATTCCTATAAAGTATAATTTTTGAAAAGTTAAAAATATAATGTTCATGTAAATATAAAATGAATACATGCCAAAGATTATATGTATTTAACTCATTGATTAGTGAGCAAACAAGCTGAGAAATAGAGATTTATATAGTCAGTCAAAAGCATTCTGAAATGACTTTTCTAATAGATGCAAAACTGGTTAATATCCTACAGAGCAACAAACTATAATATTTGGAATTGGCTTTTCTACTTGATGGAAATTAATTGAAACAAAATGGACAAAATCCATTTGTTTTACTGTATCAGGAACCATTTGCATTATTCTCAGACAAAAATCATTTACATTTTCTACACATCTGCTGTGAATTAACTTCTATTTTTAAAGACCCTAGTTAAAGGTCAGGCAACCATGGCTCACCCCTGTAATCCTAGCACTCTAGGAGGCCGAGGCAGGTGAATCACTTTGCTCAGCAGTTTGAGACCAGCCTGAGCATGAAGAAGACCCTGTCTCTACCACAAATAGAAAAACTAGCTGGGCATTGTGGCAGGTCCCTGTAGTCCCAGCTACTTGGGAGGCTGAGGCTGAAAATCCCATAAACTCAAGAGTTTAAGGTTGCTGTGAGCTATGATGTCACAGCACTCTACCTAGGGATATAGAATGAGACTCTGTTTCAAGGGTGAAAAAAAGAGCCTAGTTAGTAGAAACTCAACCAAAGTTGCACACGCCATGGTATGGATAGTCTCAAGAGCATCAGCTAGAAAATGCCTACCAACCCATTGAAATCTTGTAACAGTGATGTTTTTGCCTAGTTCCAAGTTTCAAATATTTTTTCTTAACACACCACATACTATACTTCTTGGGGAATACATATTCTTCAGTATCTTATAGAGATGTATATGCACAATGTTCACCCAATAAATTATTAAAGAGAAAGGAAATCTAGTTCGGTCTTCCATGAATATAGACATGAATAGAATATGTATTACAGGAAATAATTGCAAACAATTCTTCATTTCCATGGCTTCAGATTCAGAACTATTAGGACTTCAGAAAGGTACAATCTTCCTTATACTATTGTTTTACTATTATTTCTCCATGAATATAAAAATATTCACACTGTTTGGGATATGGAGAGTTGATAAGTATCTTCACAAAGTTCAGGTTAGATTTTTCTGTCAAATAAGACAAAAAAAGACTTTGTTTTAAAGTGTTTGGGATTGTAGAATTATAGATGGAAAAATAGTATGGGTTTATGTTCTACTATGTGTATCTAAAGTTGGATAAATTAATTAATAAGTATTCACAGGCTCTTTTATTCCCTTGAACACTGAAGACAATTTGATCTACTCCAGATTATTTCCTAGAGAACTGGGGTTTTAACAGGCAAGGTAAGAAACCGTACTCAGATTGGTTTGATTGCTTTACAAGGGAATGGCAGACAATAATTAAAGAAATCAGGAAGTAAGAGCAGAGGGGCAGAAATACAAAAGCCAGCAATGGCTAATCTGGGGCATAGAGAGCATTAAAAGCAGCACACACATGTAGCATAGGAGAGATTTCAGGAAAATTGAGGAAGGACTATTTCAAGAATTTCCACAAGGCCAGGCGTGGTGGTTCATTCCTGTAATCCTAGCACGTGGGAGGCCGAGGCAGGTGAATCGCCTGAGCTCACAGGTTTGAGACCAGCTTGAGCCCGAGCAAGATCTTGTCTCTAAAAATAATTGGGTGTTGTGGAGGGGGCCTATAGTCCCAGCTACTCGGGAGGCTGAGGCAAGAGGTTTCTTGAGCATAAGAATTTGAGGTTGCTGTGAGCTATGACCTCATAGCACTCTACCCAGGGTGAGAAAGTGAGACTGTCTTAACAAAAAAAAAAAAAAATTTTTTCTACAATGTGTCATGAATGAATTCCCTTTGATTTTTGTCAAGAGAACTCAAAAAAGACACAAATTGCTCTTCCAATTATTTTTACACATCAGATTAATGTTTCTTGAATGCCTTACCAAAAAAACCTGGACCAGAAAAGTTGCCTTATGCAGATTACATAAGATTATAAATTCTGAAAAGATAAATTTTCAAAGGTCAAATTGTGCATGAAGAATAAACTTAAATTATGAGTTAACTTAGGCCTGCACTATGGCAAGATCAAACCTGATAAATAAAAAATTTAAGTTGTACAAGACCAGAATGTGTTATCCCCAAATATGCAACTTGAACTAGAAGCAAATGAGATTCAATGGATGCAGAAAGACGTCTTCCTACAGTTTTCTTTATGTAACTAAAAGCAGAAACTTCAGAGAAACGAACTGGCCAGGACAGTTTTGTGGCTGTGAAGAAGTCTGGGGTAAGATGGACCCACACAAAAAACTTCTCCATTAGTTTCCTCTATGTATTTGCATTCCCAAAATTCACATTCCTAGAAACTTAGTCTTTTTCCATTGTCTTGTCACTTCTTTGCAAATTTATTGCTCTGTTTTAAGATGCTGTAAAAGTACAAGTTCCAACTACCGTATATACTCGAGTATAAGCTGAGTTTTTTCAGCACAAAATTTGTGCCGAGTTCAGGTTTTTCGGCACAAATTTTGTGCCGAAAAAACTCGGCTTATACTCAAGTATATAGGTACCTTTTGAGTTCCTCATGATGAGTTCCTTCCATGGATATGTGCTGCAGGCATTAATAAAGTTTTTGTTTTTCTCTAGTTAATGTGTTTTGTCAGTCTAATTTGTAGGGCCCCAGCCAAAGAATCTAGAAGGGTGGAAGGAAAAAATAGTTTTTCCTCCCTCTGACAAAGTAATGACAATCTATGGATCAACACTTATGTGTAATATACGGAAGTAAACCTCAATGAAAATCAAGCAGCTGGGAGGAGATGGGTAAATTCACACCTGACGACAGGGACAATGAACACTATCTCGATAATGGGCATGCTTATAACTTTGACTCAATTTGTGCAAAAGCAAATTATGCAACCCAAACTGTATACCTCCGTCATATTCTGCAATCTAAAAAAAAGTCAAATACTATTCTAACAGAATCCAATATGCTAGGAATAAGATAGGGGATGTTAAATGGAAAATTCTGCAATTACTCTGCTCATATTTCACAGTAAAATATATTCAAATTAACTGTAAACGAACATACAAACAAAACCCAAAGTAAGGGCAACCTAACTCCTCAAGGCTACTTCTCACTTTGATCCAGCCCTTCAGACTTGCTACAAGATTGTTATTTTCTCCCCTCTCCACTCCATCCTCCTTCTTTGGTAATTGAACTGTGCAGTGGTGGCACAAAGTCACTTAGAACAAAAAAACCCAAAAAAATTCCAGCCTGCCTGCCAGCTACATATAGCCATTTGACTACGTTTTGTCCTATAGGATCTAAGTGTAAGTTTGTATATGAAACCTAGGAAATATCCCTGTAAGAAGTTGGTACGCCCTTCTTGCCCTCCTCCTTCCATCTGGCTGGGGCAGCCCTCTTATTCCATGAAGTAGAATCTGGCACGTTTTGTTTTTATTTTATTATTTTATTTTACTTCCTATTTATTTAAGAGATAGTCTCACTCTTTTGCCCTAGGCTACAGGGTCATGGCATCCACCTAGCTCACAGCAACCTCAAATGCTTAGGTTCAAGCAATCCTCCTGCCTCATCCTCCTGAGTAGCTGGGACTACAGGCAGGCATCACCAGGCCCAGCTCATTTTTAGTAGAGATGGGGTCTTGCTCTTGCACAGACTGGTCTTAAATTCCCGAGCTCAAACGATCTTCCCTCCTGCCTTGGCTTCCCAGAGTGCTAGGCTTACAGCGTGAGCCACTGCACCTAGCCAGAGCCTGACACATTTTAAATCTGCTGAGTTAATGTGACAGAAGGGCTTGGGTCCCGGATAATTGTGAAACTTCCATACCAGTCTTAGACTACTTACCTCCACACTTCATTGTTTTGTTTTGTTTTGTTTTAGCAGTTTATGGCAGGGGCTGGGTTTGAACCTGCCACCTCCGGCATATGGGGCCGGCGCCCTACTCCTTTGAGCTACAAGCACGGCCCTCCACAGTTCATTGTTGGGTAGACAATATCCTTCTCTTAAAACCAGGAGCCATTAGTTTAGATTTGATGACATCTTTAGCTGAAACCAATTCTAATCTAAAACAGCCTGAGTTTGAGTGAAATGACTCAGGAATTTAAATTCTGAAAAGAATATGAAATAGACCTTATTAAATTATGTCCTAATACTATTTCACACGTCATCCATAAATTCCAAAAAGGCAATGAATGAATAGGAAGAGAACCTAGGAAGTGAAAACCAAATGTAAACAACGAGGCAAACACATCACTAATGAAGGAAATCCTAATGGATAAATCACTTACTCCATGAAACTGGCTGGAGGCATGGTGAAGGGCATTAAACTTTTTGAAGCTAGTTCCCATTAGATCTGAAATGGGGCTTCCCAAGGGTTGCTATACTTCTGAAATTATTTTACTTAATTGAAAGAAGCAGCTCACCTATGGTGTCTAACCTGGTTTTCACGGATAGAGTGATTATACACAACCAAAAAAAAGGGCACTTAAATGCCCTTGGGAATTCAGAAGGGAGTCGTTGTTCTGCCTGTAAATGGCTGAAGTAATGTGGCTGACATTGGCTTAGCGAGAATAAAAGAAGGAAGATTTTATTCTTTGATGTTTTTAAGAGAAAGAAACTATCACTGTCCATGATTACAGTGATGCTGTCTCATTAAAACCCATGCACATTTCGAAATATTCCAGTGTCCAGTAAAAAAGTGAGTATTTTGGTATCTTATATATTCCCCTAGTCTGCTAAAAAGTTAGTATAAAATGGATTTCACTTGATTACCTACTTCTTTTACATATTAAAGAAGAGAAATGGAGAACAGGGTATGGAGATTATTACCTAGCTCCGGGTTTCCTATCTTGAGGTTCATGGGCAGGTTTCAGATCATGATCTCCCTAAACTGCATGCAAAACTTAAGTGTCCACCACTATCTGGGAAGAGAGTCCTTAGCATGTCAAATTCTTAAGTGAGTTCCAGAAAATGAATGTAGGTTGGATGATGTGGAATATTTTTAGAGACCATAAACCTTAGTGATGGGGTATTGCCAGACTTCCACAGGAAGCACCAGTGAGGTTGTCACCCACAATAGCAAGCTAGTGAGCCTGAGGGTTGCCTTCCTCACAGTCCTAAGTGAAGATCCTGGAGAGGTTGAAGACATAGTGTAATAATTAAAGCTATAGAAGAAAAGCAAATTGTGACTCTCTGCCAATACTGGAGTCATAGTCTAATTCTGGTATCTTTGTTAAGTTACCAGTTACCAGCTACATTTCAAAACTGGATAGTATGCATTTATGGAGTCCCCACAATTATAAATCTTACCATTTACCTTGTTCTGAGGTTTCGGCTTTGATAAAAATTCTGACCATGTTGAGGTACGTCACTGAGTTAAGGGTGTTCATTTACCTATCTGTAAAACTAGAATGATTCCAGACACTCCCGGACTTTACAAATGATGGCTTGATGGCTGAATTAGGTAACACTTGCAAAGGTCTTTCCAAGGAAATCACACTGCTTATACCACATCCTCATTATTGCTACTCTCTCAGCTATATTGTTAAAGCTCACTATTTTCATCAATACTTAATATCACCTCCAAACTTGGAGAATTCATCAATCATTTTCATTCTATCAAAAGGATCCTTGAACTTACAGAATTTGGAAAGGTTCTATTATGTTATTATGCTTTTTATCTCTATGGCTACCCCAAAGGGAGTGTTCCACGGTCCCTTATCAAACACATTTATGCAACTATTACTTAACAATGTTTTTGGTCAAGATCATTCATGAAGAGGAATACATCCCTAATAGGGAGGGATGATGTGTTATAGAACTGCTGTTAATCTTTCCCTTTACAATAATAAGCTCAAGGGCAGAGACTTTGTTTTAGTCATTGCCTGGCAAGCAGGAGGTAGTCATGATTAAGTATTGGTTAAATAAGAGAATAAAACTCTTGAATATCAATAATACACGGCAGTCACAATCTTGCTGATACCGTTTTTTGTTTTTGAGACAGAGTCTCATCATTGTCTAGACTAGAGTACCATAGTATCAGCCTAGTTCACAATGACTCAAACTCCTGGATTCAAGCAATACTCCTTCCTCAGCCTCCCAAGTAGCTGGTACTACAGGTGCCCGCCATTACTCCCAGCCAGTTTTTCTATTTTGAGTAGACATGGGGTCTCACTCTTGCTCAGGTTGGTCTTGAACTCCTGAGCTCAAGGGATCCTCCTGCCTCAGCCTCCCAAAGTACAGGATTACAGGCATGGCCTTGCTTTCATTTTGAAATGCTAGTGAAACCTGAAAAAAAATCACCAGTTAAAACATTACTAGTTGGAAACAGATACACAATGTAGTCATTTAGAAATCATTTCGCAGAATCTAGTTTCAAACATATTTTGGACAATGTGTATGGACAATGTGTACCAAAAGTTACCTTCTGTCGTGTGTGATCTTAAAAATTGCATTTTTTATTTAAAAATAACTTTTATTATATTTTCTTATTACAAAAGCAATACATATTACTCACATACTTTAGCATGATTTTATTTATCCAGGAGATAAACTTTTCTCCAGAAAAATGAAAATCTTAGTTTATACTTAGAATAAAAATCAATGAGGAAAAATGTAGTATTCAAAAAAATTCACTGTCCCTTAATATCATTATTATCCTTTTATAGAACACAGATATCCACAGTCTGGAAATTTAACTTAACTATGACATCAGACTTAAAAAGCTCAGGCTATCTAAATTTCTACCAAAACAACTGACAATATAAATTACATTACATTCTGATTAAATACATGCAAAGAGCGATATGCAGACTTAAAAATGTCTTACATGGTTAGAATAAATAACTATATAAAAACATTGCCTGATCATCAAGACAATATAGTTAGATACATAGAGAAACTCACATCACAAGAACAAAATCATTACAGTACAGCATGCTACAAGCAGCCATATGAAAATCATCTGCCGTGGAGCAAGAAGGAGCCTTTCTGAAGGCAGCTTTGTGCATATAAAATAAGCTCCTAGTTGCCAAATGCTGAACCGCCCGCAGCCCAGCTCATCACATCTTAGGTAACAGAATTCAGTATCATCCACAGTATAAAAGAACCATTTGGGAAAAGCTGCATTTCATTACTTTTTTTTGCTACTCACCCTTTGCCCAGCAAGTGAGCATTTGGATGAAAGAAAAAAAAAAAAAACATTTAAAGCTAAAAACATATTATTCTTTAAAAAAAAAATAGAGTTTGCTTGTAAGATATAATATCCTCTGGGGATTCCACACTCTCCTTCAGGAGTAGTGACACGTTAAAATCACAATTACAGAGACATATTTGTACATTTGACAACCACCAATCTAGGGACTAGTTATCTGGTTTATGTTAAGGGAAACCAAATGACTAATGCATTGAGGCCTTGGTTCTCTCTGGTTCCCCCAAAGTTTTACGTGAGAGACCAGTAGACCACAATAGTGACTAGCTAGGAGGCAGGCTTCCGAAGACTGCTAAGTCACAGTTACAGCTTTCTTAGAGACCCCATCACGGGGACAGCCCCTACCAAAGGGCATGTCTCCTTTCACCTGATTTGAAACCAAAACTCCTGGACAGAGTTGATTGCCAAGGAGGCTTCCTTACTTCTTCATAAGATGTAAATGGCATCCGGCCCGCATTCCCAATCACTCGGGAGAATTACATCAGCTCCGTCTTCAGCTATAAGAGGCACACGCATCAGGTAGAAAATACAGTAGCTACAAGTAGAACTTAGAAGATGGCTACCCAGTCAGACTGGCCGGAAGGGCCTTGAATAAGAAAGACTTCTCTAAATGAAAAGATTGTTACTGACACTGCTCTTCCATCACTGCAGAAGAGATGTTTCAGAAACTGAATTTCTCAGATACCCTCCATTCACCTGGTATCAGTCCCGATTTCCAAGGTGCAGAAAGTGACTGCTAGCATACGTATATGGAACTGTAGCACAGTGACTGATAGCATACATACCATATATACGCGAATATAAGCCGAGTTTTTTCGGCACAAAATTTGGGCATAGTTCGGGTTTTTCGGCACAAATTTTGTGCCAAAAAAACTCGGCTTATACTCAAGTATATACGGTATATGGGACTGTAGCCTGCTTGCCTGGAATGGATGCAGGGACCAGCTCTTACTGCACAGAAAAGGCCTTCTGGTGGCCAGCCCTCCCACTGGAAAGTGAATCTGAAGAGGCACATTCGTACTGCAGACAAAGAATAGCCAGGAAAGGATACAGGTAGCCATAGGCAGGATATTAAATGCCTAAACAGAATGAGATTGGCCGACTGGAGCCAAACTCAACAAAGAGATGATAAAAACTAATCAGTTCAGGCTGTTAATTGTTTTGAGGCACAAGGAAGTTAAGTTTTTCAATGAAACTGATACTCTCATTAGGCATGAGGGAAGGATACATGGTGACGTTTTTTCCAGGCCTCATTTTGGTGGCCCCAAATGTCCAGTCCCAACTTAACTTTCTGTTCTAGCCTTTGTGGAGCTGACATCCCAAGCTTTTCAGTAGATCCCAGTCCCTCGGAGAGGTGTGGCCCAAGCCTCCACATCATCAGGAAAGCAAAGTGAGGGCTGCTGCGGAGGGGCGTCTGTGCACTGCTACTAAGGTATCCGCTGCCTAGGAGCCAGAGGGGAAGAGACACAAAGCCATTACACCACCACCAAGATGAGCAAAGAAAGCAGAACAGAATCTCTCCCCCAGCCCTGCTCCCTGACCCCCACACCTCCACATCCACACACATGCATGAACACACTGGTGTGCCCATACACGCACCTGGGGAATCGGGCAAATGCTAATGGCATAGTCATGGGCTTCTTTCCCTGAGAGATGACCTTGTTGGACCAGGCGCTCCTTTCAGACCTAGACCATAAGCTATATCCCCAAGATAAGAAGCAGAAGCAATCAGGGTCCCTCTGGGAAAAGGAGAATATGTTGGCTACATCAACCAAAGGACCAGGCCAAGAAAGTGACACCATGGTCTGGGGTCACTTGGCTTCTGCCATCGTAGTTACCGCCACCCATTCTGAAATCAGTCATCAGACCAGATTGACTTCTTCCCATAAACTTGGATCTAATGTTTCACCTTGTGGGAGATGCTTCCCCTGAGAACAGTGTTTCTAAAATGTTAAACGTGCATATGAATCACCTGGTGATCCTGTTAAAATGAAGACGCTGATTCAGTATGTCTGGGATGGGGCCTGAGAGTCTGCATTTCTAATGAGCTCCTGGTCCTTGTTAGGGTAACAAGAAATAAGGCATAAGAATGGTAAAACAATCCCACCTGTATTTCCTGCCCCAGAAGAAGTTAAATCTCATTTTATGCCATTGGCCATAATCTATTTAGAAATAGGCAGATAATATTTTAGGAGCCCCAGCTCACTGAATTCTAAAAGCTCTCCACAGATTTTTCTTCAAAATAGATAATATGAGTTACACATTGTTAATGGGAGTCACAACACAGTGCAGTCCAATGTAATTTTTTCTTAATTCCTGTACAGGAGGCAACTTCTAAAGTTCTTGTGCTTTCCATCCTTAATGTCCTTCCCATTTTCCCCAGAAGGTGGCAGAAAAGAGCCATGCCAACATCATGGACTCCAACTACACCAAGAACTTCCCTGAGTCTCAATTGTTGTGCAGCATGAGGCAAGGTTTTAGGGGTAGGACGTGGGTGGGGAACATAACCAAAAATGCAAAACAAAAAATCCAGGAGCCTTCTGATAGGTTCAAGTTACTCAACAATTTTATTTACCCATTCTACACACACACGCACAAAAACACATTTCAAATACAGTTATACACACCTTAAGTGGATCTGAACGGCATAATCTGTTATCTGCGTCACCAGATTAAATCAGAATGCTGCTAAAGACATGTGTTCCTACTTTCAACAGAGCTGTGCCTAGGAAATCTGCAGGAGAACTCTAGTCCGAGGCTTTCCAATCCGGCACATTCCCATTCAACCCTGTGATGCTGAGCCCCATTCCATCCCCCTCCGAAGAGCACCACTTGTGATTAGTCGTTTGCTTTTGCCATAGCAAAACCATCACCATATCAGAATGAGTAGATCTTGTTACTTCACCATAATAAAAAATGTACACAAACAATTCAGGTACAAAAACATCAAGGAGGTAAATATTGGCCACAGGCATCCAGTGAAAAAGGCTTCCTGGAAAGAATACTTTTGCCCACTCTTACAATCCATTTTTAAATGCAAAATATCCTTTGCATTTTTGTAGATGAGATTAGGAGTAAAAACCCAATACATGGCAGATTGAAAACAGCAGCACTGTCCAATGGAACGCTACATTCCACAAAAGGGTAAGCTGAGGACACAGAAGGTTCAGAAACGGACGGCGCAAGTGAAATCCTGCCCACCAAACTGCAGGCTGGATAAAACAACTTCAAGTAGAGGTAACAACTTCAAGTTCTGAACAGGCATTCCCCTGGCTGAGTTCAAAAAATACTACATAAATGATGTACAACCTTTATCTTTTACAAAACGATGAGAATTTGGCCACCAATGTACAAGAAATGTCTATTTAAAATCATAGTGTTCAGACCTTCCCCAGAAAGAAAACATGTGGAGTGCTTAGTTCCTTTCTTTGTAAGACACACACGATAGATAAGAAAAAATTACAATAATGTGCATACGCTGTGGATTGGTACAATCAGAAAACAAGCAGAGAGTTAGCATTCAGACACCACTAAAGTCCATCAGTCACTCAGAGCACGGATCCTACTGAAGTCTGTCAATTTGCACACAGATCCAACAAGTCTGTCAGTCAGCACACAGATCCTACTGGAATCTGTCAGCACACGGATCCAGCTAGAATCTGTCAGTCAGCACACAGGCCCTGCTAGAGTCTGTCAGCACACAGACATTACTAGCACCTGTCAGGCACCACACAGGTCCTATTAAAGTCTGTTAGACAGCCAACACACAGACCCTACCAGTCTTACCGGTCAGCAAACACACATACCTTACTGGTCTGTAAGTCAGCACAGAGATCCTCTTAGAGATAGTCTTCTAAACAGTATGAGTGTAAATTAAATCTCTGGACATACTTCTGATGTCTGGGTTATTACCTTAAGAATTCAGAGTTCTACCTACCAATGTCACAACCTGACCCAATTGTTATATATTTTTCAAATAAAAATATTTTAAAACACAAGTCAAAATATATACTAGAAATGCTGCGTAAATCTACCAAATTTCTTTTTCTTTTTTTGTAGTTTTTGGCCGGGGCTGGGTTTGACCCTGCCACCTCCGGCATATGGAGACGGCACCCCACTCCTTTGAGCCACAGGCACTGCCCCCAAATTTCTTGACACCAAACTTAGCATGGCTTCTGGGCTTGGCAAAGACAATGGAATGCAGGTAAGACTTCCTAACCCAGGTACGGTGCTTTCGGTTACTAGACATTTCTTTCCTTGGCTACCCCAAACACCAACGAGTTTCTGTGGAACTTGGACCTCCCCCCCCCCCACTCCACACACACACAAAAAACCCCCAGTACAATGAATTTATTTCTAAATAGCTATATCATATGTTTCTTCAAAATGCCAGTACCTCTGAAGATCAAGTGTGAGATGCTCAGAAGGAATCCCTAACCATTCAGTCTGGGAGTACAAATACGTTGTACCCCTAACTCCAACTTCCTATGAAACAAGCAAACAGTGAAAACCAGGGCCAATGACACGGAGCACATGCCCAGCACCATGCATGTTTTTAAAACTTTTCTCACTCTGCTTTCCGACTCAATGTAAAACTATTCCTTTACTAAAGCAAAGCAAAAGACACTACAAAGAATAAGAGCTGAATTCCAATCTGGGGATTAGGAGATAGAAACAGAAGTGAATCCTCTAAATCTGCTGTATGGTCCTCTTTCCAATCTGTCATGGACTTCTTCATTGAGTTTTGAAACAAGAAGAAAAAAAGAGAATAGATAATTTCCCTTTCTGAATTTTACACCAGTAGATTAAATGCTAACATTTTCACCTATTTCTCCGGTAACAAAACTTAACACCTCAGCAAAGGTACTCTGAAGTCCATATCTTTGTAGGGCTCATGCTACAGACACAATCACAGTGGTACGTATATACTACCAATACACATTCAACTAACAAAAAGGGGAGAGAAGGCCAAGAACGTAAAGATTGGAAGTCAGACTTCTAAAGTCAGAGTGAGAGCTTCTATACTCTCTTCTATACCTATTCTACACTCTCCTGGTTTGTCTCAGTTGAACTTCTCTGAAGGGATCCTGACCTAAAAACTGAAAGAAGCTGAAACCTTTCTTGTCAAATTGCAATTCTCGTGTCCTACCTGAGGATAGCTCCTCTTCTGGGGGCAGTAAACTAGCACAGGAGGAGACCAGAGAAATAATCCACACAAACATCCCAGGGACCTGTCGCTAATGCTGGAGTTTATACCAGGTTACCACAATGCTGGTCTGTTAGAGAAGTCCCCTCACACAGAGAGTAGGTACAGTCTAAATTCAAAGTCTTTAGATCAAAGTCCTCCCTCATCCCATTCCTTAGCTCTGCACCATTCTCACTTTGCAGCAGGAAAAAAAGACCGAATGCCCACGTGGGCTACAGATGCCACCCTCCAAGCAAAGGTAACAAAGGCAACCTTGTAAAAGTGCCACACGCCCCCCAGACCACATCTCATTCTCACCTTGATGGGGGACATCCCCACTGGGTAACCCTTTCATATTACAGCTGTAGGATAATAAAGAAGTCAGAAGAGGAGGCAGCCTGTACAATGGGCAGCACTTCTGAACTCCATGTCTTGCTCTTTTGTAGATGTTGTTACCAATCACGTGTCCTGTGTCTTAAAATAATTTTCTTCATGGCAAGGACCTTTTCTTCTGTTTCTGTGTGTCCTTCCCCCACCACTGCCCCCAGCAGCCCAAGCCCCAGAAACAAAGGTACTAAATACAGATTACGTAAATCTCAACAGGAACAACAGGTTACTTTATGTCTTGGACGCAGTTTTGAGAAGAATCTAGGCAAGCAACCCTTGGAAACTGGTCATGGTATCCTACTTGGAATGTAAGAGTAAAGGACTCAGGGCCAAGAGTCAGTCGCCTATGAAGACGCCCTTATCATCCTTTAGGCACTACCTTAGTACCTCTCTCCAGGGCGCGTCAAGTCCCAAGCTATTATCCAAGCACAATTATTGAATTCAGTGTTTTCTTACACATTACCCTGCAATGAATGTAAAGGGTTACAGATGGAACTACAACCTACAATAACCCTCCAAACACGGCAGGCTGCCTTTGAAGGTGTTACTTCATTTAAGACTATGATCTGCCTAAATAAAGACCCCCTCCTTTCAGAACCATGAGGAATTCAGAATTCCTAGATTGACGCTTTGTCTAGGAACTACTATTCCAGGATTTTTCCACCCAATTTCCTAAGGTGGACTTGTTAACCTAGGCTACAAATCAGAACCAGCAGAGAAGCTATTTAAACACACATGTCCAGACCCCATTCTCAGAGGTTCTGAATCAGTATTTATGCCTAAGGTAGACACAGGACTGCCTACGTTTCAAAAGTTCTAAAGGGGATTTTGAGGAATTCTCCTGGATGAGAAACATGACAAAAGGTCTTCTATTACCTAGCAAAAAAAAAAAAAAAAAAAGCAAAAATATCCTAGGAAAATACTGGTTACCTCTAAAAGACAAACTGATAACTTTAAAGTGGAGAGTCATGCACTCACCTCTGATGAGTTTTTAAAATCTCATCTGGAGCAATGCCTATGGCTCAAAGGAGTAGGGCACCAGCCCCATATGCCAGAGGTG
Organism: Loris lydekkerianus; assembly: GCA_963574355.1. Lineage (NCBI taxonomy): Eukaryota > Metazoa > Chordata > Mammalia > Primates > Lorisidae > Loris > Loris lydekkerianus. The sequence continues at coordinate 44,689 of CAUYPK010054629.1, forward strand.
GCGGGTTCAAACCCAGCCCCAGCCAAAACTGGAAAAAGAAAAAAAAAAAAAAAAAATCTGAAGTCTGGGTGTGGTGGCTCATGCCTGTAATCCTAGCACTCTGGAAGGCTGAAGCATGTCAATTGCCTGGCTAAGGAGTTCAAGACCAGCCTGAGCAAAAGCGAGACCCCATTTCTACTTAAAAAATAAAAAATAAAAAAATAGAAAAACTAGCCATGCATTGTGGCAGGTACCTATAGTCCTAGCTACTCAGAGGCTGAGGCAAAGGGATCTCTTGGACCCAGGAGACCAAGGCTGCTGTGAGCTATAATGCAACAGTACTCTACCCAGGGTACAGAGTGAGACTCCATCTCAAAAAAAAAAAACCCTCATGAGAATTTTAAATTTGCTTCTCAGAAAAATATACATATGTTCATACAGTTTGCATATAAAATTAGGAGAAAGGATAAGCTATCATGGGCCTTTCTCTAAACATTTCCTATTTAACCCGACAAAGAAAATGAAATGACAGAGGTGAATAGATTAATACAAACAGTCAAGAGCTAGACCCCGCAGGGTTCCAAGGACTCCTTTTATAAGATCGTTTCTCCTTATGAACACAAAAATACACCTATGAGAGAGATTAAATTCACCATCAAGCTTTACCACATTTGGGGAAAATACTGCCCGTATTTTAAAAAACTGCTCATGTAGAAAGAATTGTTTTTAAACTTAAGAGGAGTGTACTAAATATTATTAGAAAATAATAAGCAGCATTAGTGCATTCTTCTCTGCCTTTTACCCTGAGCAATTCAAACATCAGTGGTGACTCCTGAACCTAACTCTGTCCTCTAAACAGCCCCAGAGGTCACTAACCTTTCCAGAAAAGTTGCTGTGATTGGCAAAGAACCTGGGAGCCCCTAGAGAAAACATATGACTGTCCCCAAAGAGCCTTGTGAGAGTTGGAGACCACGCTGCTCTTCTAACACCCTCTCCAGACACCAAAAACCCCACGCCTGGCTCTTCAAGTTAAAAACACAAACCAAGGTATTTCCCATGTTCTCAGAGCTAGCTTCCCCAAGGGTATCCAAGATGTGGGATTGTTTCTCAGGAAGAGAGGACAAAAAGTCTCACCCTCTGTTCACTTGCAAGCTCCAGATTATTCTGTGGATGTTCTATAGCCTAGGCTGGGTCTTTCAGGCCCTGGCTGGAGAGGAAAGGAGAAAGAAAGCTCCTCCCCATCCAGAACCACTTAGGCCTCTGCCGAAAGCATCAACTGGGGCAGACTTGTCTCTCACCAACCATTCCTTCCTTCCTAGACGGACACCACCATGCCTTGGCATTACACTGGATGACCCAAAGGGGAGATGTAAGGGGGGGAAATCAGTCAAGTAACGACTATAAAACACACCTTATAAAGACAAAGGTAAAGAAAAATTGGGCTCCAACATCCCACCCCACCACCACTTCACCAACACAGGACATTAGTGTGTTTAGACACCGGGGAGACACCAGAGAGAAAAAGCAAGTGCATGGGGCATGCTCAGGCCCAGGGGAATACATCTTTTTCCTCCTCCTCCTCCAGACCTGTCCTAAAGACCCAACTTGCCAACCTGCCCTCCAGGGTGGAGATGTTTCAAACCGTAAACGGGCTGAAGTCGGTCCGCAAACGCACGATCTCAGGTTCTGTGTTATGATTAATGGTGAAGTGTTGGAAGTAGGAGTGAGGGGAGGAAGTTAAATGACTCCCTGGAGATTAGTGACAAGGGCAGGAGGCCAAGGCTGGAGGGAAACACACGGTTACGCCACCGGAATGCTGACTCAGGTCTTCGGCTAGTCGGCCCCTTCTTGAATGTCCAGGGCACGGAGAGGGTTGAGGGGCATGAGGGGCCGGCTCCCAACACTGTAATTTCTTGGACGGCTTATTGTATTCGAACTGGACAGAGGCGTAAAGCTGTTCCTTCTCATCCTTACAGGGGTTTGCCTCTTGGGGAAGTTGTGCTGATTGGAAATGGAGGGACACCACAGAAATGAAAGCCAAGCCAAAGGCTCACTCGTAAGGTTAAATAATGCTCGTGACCACAACAGCTGCCCTCAACCCTGCTCCTCTGCACGTAGGGTCTCTTTAGGACAAGAGACATGGCCCAGTCTCCTAGCACCAGGGAGTTAAAGGGTTCTAAGGAGGAGAAGCTCCTTGAGGATCATATTCCAAAGCAGGAGGAAGACTCATAGAAAGGAAGGGGCTTACTGAAGATCACACTGATCACGCGGGACAGACCTGGGAATCAACCTCTCGACCACCACCTTATAGACGCCTCTGGACTCTGCTTTCTACATGGAGACCTTCCTGGGATAGACCTTTGCATTTCACATTAGCCAATCACTTTCCACATTTAATTTAATTTCTAGGAACCAACTTTCAAAGCTAAGACTCATGAAAAGGGTACTAATTAAAAAATAGTAATTCTGGCCAGGCACGGTGGCTCACACCTGTAATTCCAGCACTCTGGGAGGCTGAGATGGGTAGATTGCCTGAACTCACAAGTTCAAGATCAGCCTGAGCAACAGTGAGACCCCACCTCTAAAAATAGTTGGGCACTGTGGCAGGTGCCTGTAGTCCCAGCTACTTGGGAGACTGAGGTAAGAAAATCTCTTGAACCTTAGAGTCAGAGGTTGCTGTGAGCTGTGATACCACAGCACTCTGCTAATGGTGGCTAAGTGAGACTCTGTCTCAAAAAATAATAATAATAAATAAATAATAATTCTAACATCTCTTCCTTTTGGAAGTAAACAGACTACATAGGACTTGAGTCCCTGATCTGTTTCCCTATTGTACATAAAAGAAACCTCAGCCTCTTAATACCAAAAATTCAGAGACTCAAGGTGGCAGACAAACTGTCATGTTCATCCGTGGGACAATACTTACGGCTGGCTTGTCACGGTGAGTGTCCACAGCCTCCACATTGAGTTTAATTGTTTCCACTTTGCAACCTGAGAAAACAGGCAGAAAAAACAAAGCCATCTGGGAAAAAACTCAAGAGAAAATTTCTTAGTTTCATTATGGGGAAGTATACTATAAAGGTATGTGTGTATTTCCAAATACAGATGTACATCCCCGCATCCCTTTAAAAATGGAAGACACTGATGGGACTTTCCTGGTACACAGGGGTGATGAAGGTGAACTTCTAGACAAACTTCAGACAAAAAATCCTGACCTTCCTCCTTCCCCACCTCCTGCCAGCCCCGAAGCTCATAGTTACCATAGGCCACAGGAGTAAGTTTGAAGATGGTATGAAGAGGGCACCTCAAGTATGGTAGCTCATCTAAAAGCAGAAAGAGCAGATGAGAAAAGTCCTTTTTTTTTTTTTTTTTGAGAAAGAGTCTTACTCTGGCACCCTGAGTAGAATGCCATAGTGTCATAGCTCACAGCAACCTCAAACGCTTCAGCTCAAGCAATCCTCTTGCCTCTGTTTTTCTATTTTTCATAGAGATAGGGTCTCGCTCTTGCTCAAGCTGGTCTTGAACTACTGAGCTCAAGCAATTCACCCACTTCAGCCTCCCACAGTGCTAAAATTACAGGTGTGAGCCACCATTGCCAGCCAAGAGAAGTCTTAATATTAAGGAGCAAGGTCAAGTTAGTGGAAGAGAGATTCTAAGGTGCTCATAACAAGGCTTCTTTACCCTGACCACCACCTAGAGTTGCACAGCTCCTCCCCTAAACATCAGTCAATTCTCACAACCAGAGAAGCCACCCAAGCCTCTCAGTGGCTACGGAAGGAAATAAGGCCATTTTCAATCCTTTCATGCAGGCAAAACAGGAATAAGTGCTTTAGCCAGGGGCCCATGGAAGGGGTGTGCCAGGGTATAGAGAAAACCAGTAACCGCTTCCCAGCAGTTTGGGGAGATGAGGAAGGGCAGGGAAGTATCAGAGAAGGCAGAAGCATTTCCTTACTGCTCTTACCCAGCTGCCCTACCCCCAATCCAAAGGATGAAGATGCTCCGAAGATACCACCCTCCTACTAGTCAGAGTGACATGCTAGGAAGAGTCAGTCACTTTCCTGACGCTGCCACGAGTGTCAGCTTCATGCTGGCTCTTTAGCCAGGCGGGGTGAAGGAGAAGCAGCAGCAGCCACTCTCCACGGAGGGTTTTCACAGCAGCAGCAGAGTGAATTTAGTAAGTAGCTGACCCGATGGCTGCTGGGAGCCCCACACTGCTGCCTGAAGAATGTACTCCTTGTAGAAGAAAGGGAGGGCCGTTGCCAGGGAAGCTACGGTGGTGCCACCATGAGTCCAGCCCTCTCCCCATGAGAGTGACCCCCATCCCTTCCCTCAAATTGTACCTGCGCCTTTATCCAAGAAGTAGGCCAGGAGGCAGCGCATGACAGCCTGGTGGGAGATGACGAGGACATTGCCCTGACGTTCCAGCTCCATGATGACAGGTTCCAGCCGCTGCACCAGGTCCTGGTATGACTGGGGGGTGGGGGAAGGGGACAGAGCAGGCTGGCAGAGGACAGATGTAAACTGGCAGCCAAGTCAGTGTCTGGGGCCCAGAGTCAAGAAGACACTTCTTCCCCAGATGGCTTTCCTCCTGGACACTCAGTAACTTTCTGTCACCTACTATATTATCTGAGAATAATCAGATTTTGAGAAGAATATTCAGACCAAGAAAACCAAAGGTCAAGAGGAGAAAGTCTGAATTCACCTTGTGTTGGGTACTTTTTGTTGTCGTTGCTGTTCCCATAGATTAACACAGGCACCATATAACACAAGAGACTCCTCGGAGTTTCCTGGACCTCTGCCATTCTATCTTATTTTCTTTTGCCTCATCCATCCCTAGGGTATGAAACCACTTAGTCCAGGAAATAGCCTAACACCCTGAAGATGATAGGAAAATAATTCACGTCCCATATCTTTACGTGGTGACTCCATTTGCTTACGTAGGGGTGGGATTGAGAGAGTAGGATGAAAAATAGAAATTAAAAAATGATTATGTTGATTCTACAACATCCCAACACAGAGAATGTCTTGTCACCCTTTTCCCTGGAGATCTTAACAAATTAATGAGGCATTTGGCTGCCTAACCTGAATGAGACCCAATGTGACTCACGGGTAAGAGAATAAACAATGTCTAGACCCCCCCCCCCCCAAGATTTGATTTCTTCTCCCAAATCAAAGTTAAACCCCACAAAGGGCTAGGCAGTCACTCCACATGAGGGGCAGCTCACCTCCCCACCAGGATACCGATACAAGTACTTCTCTTGGTCTCGAAGTGCAAATTCTTCTGGATACTGCTGCTCAATCTCTGCATAGGTCATCTCCTCACACACGCCCTGCAAAAAGCCACACTGGCTTAACGAAGTAAACTCACTACAAAGGCCCCATCCCTAACAAGGAAGATGACACTGAAAAACACTAGTTTCTTACTACACGCCATGCTTTGTGCTGGTCTGTGTATTACATGGATCATGACCCAGTGTCAAGGGGAATCTGTGCTCTTGGAGTAAGGACCACAGGGAAGAGAGAGAGGATGCGTCTCTAGCTCACCTCCCACTTTCTCCTTCCACTGTGGGGAACTTACAAGGTCAAGAAAAATCAACAGGATAAAAGGAGCAAAAAGCAGGGAAGGAAGGAAAATGAAGGGACTAGAGACCTTTCAGGAGAAATAACAGAAGAGAGAAGAAAGGAAGAAAAAGAAATTTCTACTCTTGTGCTCAAGGAGAGAGTAAACCAAGAAAAATTGGGGAAAGGACTTTTCCTGAATAGTTGGCCAAATGACATAAGCCAAAATTAAAGAAATGGGTTAGTAGTTAATTTTCTCCTAAGAGGCAAACATGCAAAGGAACAAAAGGAGTCCTCACGAGCCCTACTCTCCCCAGGTGATAGAATGGCTGGGTCAAAAATTGGTTTGGGTCCCATCCTTGACCCAGGTACTGAAGCAGGGAGAAAATACCATTTGAGGGGACAAATTTCCACCCTAAATCCCCAAACTGGCCACAGATTCCGCTTTCTCAAAGTTTCCACTTTGTGAATGTAGTTTCCTAGATAAAACTGCCCAAATAGTTACTTCTAAAAATTCTTGCCTAAATTTAAGACCCTAATTGCCTTTCTTTTTTATTTTTTTTTTTTGGGGGGGAAGTCTTCAGAGCTTCCTACTCACAGCATCAATCTCATTCAGAATTTTCCACTGCTCATAGGTCACCCCAAGACACTCTGCAGTCTGGATAGTCCTCTTCAACTGGCTTGTCCACACTTTGAGGTCTGCTAGCTCCTGTTCCTCCAGAAATGTCCTTAGCGTGTGGGCAAACTGGGGTTTGAAAATAAAAATTAAAAAAAGAACGAAAACACACACACGGATGCAAAGATTACTGAACTCAGCCTGTATCAGGCAATGTGTATAGCCATGGGCCAAATCTGTAAAGTGCTATGTGGTTAATATAAAGCCAAGAGGAAATGAACTTTGACTGGGGTGCGCTGTACTGTGCTAATACGAGTCGTGCCCAATAAATACCTGATGGCTGAATGATCATAGCAGAGATAGTTCCCAGTTACCCACACAGAGCTAGAAGCAGTGAGCAAGAAATCACCTTGAGTACTTGCCTGACTTTCTGAAACCACAGTCTTAAGCCCAAATGAGATTTTAAAAGTAGTAAGGGGATAAAAGAGATCACCTCTGCCATGCCCTTCTAACTCTAAGCCTAAGAAATCCAGCCTGCTAGCTAAATACTTACCTGCTTTCCTCGCACTGAGAGGCCAGAGTCACCCCCAATCTTCCCCAAGAGGTTGAACTCGCTCTCTCCATGCCGGCAAAGGTAAATGGTGCGAGGCTGGACGTGGATATTCATGAGGTAGTAGACTATCTTGCTCTGGATGTAGTCCTGGACCCTGTTGACTAAAAATCGCTGGCCCACATTTATCACCTTGATGAAAGAAAGATCCCTGGGGCAGAAGAAAAAAAAAAAAAAGTTCGCTGTGTTTAAAGTCTGGTAATAGCATTAAGAGGGAAAAGATTTCTGTAGTGACCTCTTCTCCCTCTCCCCTGTCATTCCCCATTTATGGAACCAAATGGTGGAAGACGGATTACTCCTCAAAAGCAAATGAAGCACAATTTCCTGAACTCGTAGTTGGTCCATACCATTTGCACACAGCCTGTACAGTGCCATGCAATGTAGGTTAAGTACAGCAAACAGAATTCAGGTTTCCCAACAGGAGCTAGACTTGAACTCTTTGCTAAGCCTGTATGTAGCATGAAGAACATCTGGAGCGATCAAGACCTGGTTACCACCAATGACATGAGAGAGAAAGCAAAAGAACCATTTGGAGATGTCTCCACACTCCCTGCATCTACCCAACTTAGCCTCCCTCAAAGACACTTTCAGACACTGCTTGCTTTGTGGCCACCACGGGATTGGTCTCTTTATAAAAGTAATAAGTGCTTTTAAAAAAATCAGGAAAAGATAGAATGATGCAAATCACCCATCACCCCACTATATCTAAACATACACATATATTTAAATTTTGTTTACTTGATAGGACTTTGGGTTAACAGAAGGATATGCTGTTATGTCATACCTAGGGCAGTGGCTTACAACCTCTATGTAAAGAGGTCATCTCCAACTATTACCATTCTAGGCAACAAGCTTGAAGGGACTTACAGTCTCAAAACATTAACCAGCCCACTGCAGCACTTTCAATGTGCCACGCACACCTGTCACCCCATCTGCTGAGCTGCAGGTCTGTATCCGTATTTGAATAAAACTTCAACTGCTCTGAAAGCATGCTCTTTATCAAGGCCACACTTGCGCAGATTCCCAGGTTTACACTATCTTTCTTCAGCATAAGTTGGTGTTTTGCCATGGCTCGCACACCTCACACACGACAAGATAATCTGTATTCTATACCACAATGGCAGGAGACACTGCCATGGTAAGGATGGTTAGCACTGGTCAGACATTTCTCTGAGTGAGGCATGTTCCTAAGGGCTTTACACATGCAATATATAGATATGCAATATTTATTATATTAATAGGTATTATGTATTATAAACACATGTACTAATAGATATGTAATATTATATATGACATAGAGAGACTAAACTTTAAAAATTCATTTAAAACTGGCAATATATCTCTAAGGCATGTCCTACGATACCCCAGTTCAGAACTATTCATCTGGAGCCGTGGTTCTCACCGGTAGGGGGAGGGGATGATTTTGACCCTCGAGGCACATTTGGTAATGTCTTGAGATATTTTTTGGTTATCACACCTTGGAGGTGTTATTGGCATCTAGTGGGCAGAGGCCAGGGACACTGCTAAACAGCCTATAATACATAGGACAGGCAACAAAGAATTATCCAGTTGAAAGCGCCAACAAGATTGGGAAATCTTGCTCTAAAAACCAGAAAATACTGAAGATAAAAAACACTTCAGTTTTCAAGTATAAGCTGTGAGCCATATAAAAGCCACAAATCCACATCTGGCTTCTCTGAGATGACGTGAACATCATAGGTCTAGATTATCAAAAGGAAGTGAGAGGACAGAGGGAGAAAGGCCCTTTCTCCAGGCGAGACCTTTGCCTCTTCAAACCACAGCCTTGAACCTTACTTGTCATAGTTGTCTGGGTCAAGGGGTCGGTAGGTGACTTTATAGCACTCGATCCTCTTCAGGAAGTCCTCCATCACATTCTCCCGGTTCCTCTCAGGATAGTCAGGGCTTGACACCTTTACCTCCTGAAACCACAGAGCTAGTCAGGGCCTTGGCAGAGGTCTTCCCTGAGCAGCCCTCCTACAAATAGCCACTGCTAAAAAAAGAAAAACAAGTTCATAAAAGTAGCCTTTCACTGGAATGCTGACATGCCTAATTCATTGAGCACCCCTTTCCCCATCCAGTGACCCTGGCAACCAAGACAGTAAAGACAAATGGGCATCATGTGCCTGCCCCTGGCTGGAGGACAGAAGCAGTCACGCAGCTGAAGCTACTCCTGGGCCTCACTCCCTGTATATGCTTTCCTGGGAAAGCAGAATGAGCTCCAATTTTTCCCTGTTACCACTCAGAATAGGGTGTGTGACCCAATGCCTGACTTAGGGCCAGAAGCCTCTTCCCCAGATGATCCCAAGTTCCTGCACTGCTTGGAGAGCACCGTCCTGAGACCATGTACAGATAGATATCTCCTTGGAAGAGCAAAGCACAGTCCAGCCAGTGGGGACTGTCTTATGCTGTGACCCTACAAGGCACAAGGGCTCAATGCATAAAACACTGACTAGAATACTAGTTGATTGCTTGGCAGATGACCTTTCCAAAGGTCAGCCCTGACAGATTATGAAAAGTCTGACCTACTTTAAAATCTAAAGCTCATTATACAAATAATATATAGAACACAGAACCAGGATTCCTAGGGCCTAAGTCCATTCAACAGCTAATTCCCATTGCATTCCTCAAAGCCTCAGTCTCCCGAGGAAAGGAAGTGGAAGTGCCAAATGGTGCTCTGGCAGACAGAAAAAAGAGCTCTATGATGTTAAACATGTCTATTTCTCTCTTTTATTATCTAAAACACCCCCTGCTACACACACACAGAGAGACAGGGCACAAAAGGTGAAGAGGAGGTGGTATGTAGGGGTGTCACCCACCAGGATATTAGCGGCAATGACATCAGGATCATCACAGACAGATTCCACAAAGAATACCTGGCCATGGAGACAAGGCAGTGATCAACAAGTCAAACACGCCAGGCTACTCATTAAGAGCACATGCTTACCCACCCCACCCATCTCCCAAATCTGTCTTCAGGAAGGTGGCCTTTAAGGCCTCCTCATGTAGCTCTTAGCATCCCCTGGGCCTCAAGCATACAGGCTAAAGGTCTGAGAAAAGGCCTGAAAGAAAACACTCAAATGAAGAGAATCGATATCCAATCCTGTCCTTACCCACCATGGTCAAACAGGGAACTAGCCCCTACCCTAGCTCCCCACCTCCACTCATCCCTTTTCCTCCAGGATGGAGTCAGGTCCTACCTTAAAGGAATTCTGCTTAGCAAAGTTCAAAATCATGTCCCTTCTCTCCCTGGTAGTATTGGTGGCATCAAACACCTGAAAAGAAAGCATACCAGGGAAAAGAGTGGGGACAGAGAAATGGTACCCCACCAAGGCTGACCCCAGGTGGGGCCAAGTAGCCAGGCTGCTGAAAGGGAAGCAGCAGATAGGCTTACCGCAATCTGCCCATTCTCCTCAGTGAGATATGCCTTGACATCCTGCAGCGCCACCAGAGCACACTGCCTGCCATGAGGACAAAGGGATTCAGCAAGGGCCACACACACTCAGAGCCAGAGACACAGACAGTGGGCTGCCACGGCATTCACGTGTCTTCACACTTAAGTTTTCCACTGGTCAAAATTTTTCCCCAACTAAGATCTTTCAACTTGCCTACTGAGGTTTTTAAACCACCCTGTATCTTCCTTCTGCCCCCAGACCAAGGCACAGATCTTACCCCTTTAGTGCAGTGATTGTCAACCAACGTGCCATAAGAGGCTCTTAGGTATACTGTGAAAATGTTTAAAGATCGTTAATTAAATTATTTTTGAGAGAAGTTCAAAGCGCAGTTAAGTATATTCTTTTTTTTTACTCCTTTTGGATAACATAATTTAAGAGTGCCACAGAAGTTTAACTACAGGTTCAACTGTGCTATGAGATTTTTAAAAAAAGGTTGAAAACAATGCTCTAAAGGCTCAGTCTACAAGTGTGCAATATCAATCATTTGGAGTCCTGTTCTTTACCCACCTAAGCCCAAGGTGACTTGCCCATTAGACAGCTTCTACTTAAAATCCCACAAGATACTTACTAAGAGGAAACCAAAGCCCCATACCGTCTAGTCTAATGATGGCCAAGAATAGAGTCAACCTGGGTCAGGCCTTCAACAAAACTCACTTGCGGATCTTCATGGCCTCTTCGTTGTCATGCCGAAAGAAGTCGTAGGATTTGTAGGACTTGACTGCTTCACGCCGATACACCCCAAGGTTAAACACTGCAGAAGACACCCAAATCTCTTCAACAGTAAAACGACATGACGGCCCCACCAAATGGCACTTCTTGGCCTAATGTCAAAGTGGCCAAGGGGATGAAAGAAAGCACCATTGGGAACAATACCAGATTAAGGGTCAAAAGAGTTGGGTTCAAGTCCTGACTTTCTAGACCTTTAACAAGTCTGAAGCTGAATTTCAATTTCCTCAGCCCCCTGTCTATTTCACAGAGATATTGGTAGGGTTAGGTAAAATGATACCCCGTACTCATTTAATTCTTAATACTCCTATGAAAAGCATTCCTTCAAAGTAAGTCCAAGCTACCCAGGTCAAGAGGAGACAAGTCTTGGAACAGGGAATAAATCAATAAATCCAGGAAATCAGAAAGGAACCATTATTTCTGCCATAAGCACCCCATGGCCTTAATGCCAGAAAGAATAAATCTCCCAGAGGTCTGTGAGGCCAAGAAACTAATATTTCCCTTCCCAAGAAATGATCTACACCTACCTTTGGTGGGCACTCCAATCCAGTTGAGGTAGCGGGTTAATTTCTTAGACACATAGGTTTTTCCCCGGGCTGGCAAACCAATCATAACGATGAGAGTCGGGGAGTTGGTCATATAGGATGCCCATGCTGGGAGGAATGAAGTGAAATAGACATAAATGATAAGGATAAGGTTTATGCCATGGGCCAGGAAATTCATAGTCATAATCTTGTTTAATCCTCACAAACCTCTGAGGACAAGGAGGCGTGGGAAAGTAAATAAGAAAAAATATCAGACTGGCCTTCCCGAAATGGAGCTAAAGGTTGTGTAGACTTCCAGAAATTACCCAAACCAAGATGTTTTTTCCCCTTGGCAAAAGTACCCAAAGTGGAAAGGAGAGGAAAGTGGCAAGGAATAGAGAGTAAGTATTCATATCATCTCCTTAACATGAGAACGCCTATAAGATAAAAATGATAAAGCTGTGAAGGAAGGTCTTTTGCCTGGAGATTGTACCAGTGCAGAAGGGAGCCAGCTCCCATCAAAAGCATAACAGAGCTTCTATCTTGAAGATGGGACTCATCGCTTCAAGGTCACAGGCCAGAATTAGCTGGCCCTATTGCAAAAAAGAGCCTTGCCTCAAGCTATTTTAGCCATTGCCCTCAGGCTATGACCTCCTGCTTAAGCCAGAATTTCTAAACCATACAGATTTGGTAGGCAAAGCCTATTGTTCCAGGTTCTGAATACATCTCAGGAAGTTTATGGTAGAGCTAGCCCAGCCTGCCTCAATGGCCCATATTAAAGAGATGCATGAATAGTCACTGGTCTCTCCTTCCTTAGTGTGTTAACTTATTTCAGAAATATTCATTTACAGAAATAAGTCTCACTGGACAAGTGGAGCAAACTAAATATTCTGGGGTCAGGTGACTTGTTTAAGGACACATAATGAGTCAAGGGGAGAGCTGGCACCGGAATCCAAATCTTGTGCCTCCTTGGCAGCTTTCCTCCCTGGAGAGAGGCTCCTCCTCAGCTGGTTCACAGGGACTGGCTATCCCTTCCCATCCTGCCACAGAGAGAGGGGCCTGCACTGCTGGCAGCCACTTTCCTGGGGGCAAGACCCAAACTGACAGGGATCTGGAAGGGCTCAGACTGTGCTGGCACCAATGAGGGAAGGTCCTGCCCAGGATGGGAAAGGGAAGGAAACACCTTCACCTTCCGCTTCCCAGCATAGCCTTCCAAAAGGTGCCCAGGTATAATGGAGGTGCTTGGATGAGACATTCATCTCTCATCTTTTGAGAAAGAAATGTTAAAAGATCTCGCTGGAGAAGCAGACAGAGGGACTCAGGTAGCAAAAGGAAGAGAGTTTCCTAGGCAGGATCCCCTCCAAGAGGGTAAAGGAGCAACAGAAGTGATTTTCATCTCTGTCCAGGTAGGGAGTGTAAAGGTAAGCAAACACCACCCTGCATTCTCAGCTAGCATTAATCCCTGATTGCTGACCTCTAATGAGCAGATGTACTCTGCCTGGGATCAGCTGCTTCAGGTTTAGGAAGCAAAATCCCCTAAGTCTTCACTTTCTCCAGCTCAGCTCAGCACTGCAGCCTTCTCAATCCCCATGACTTGGTTCATTACCTGCACTTCTCCGCCTGCTTTGTCCACAGCTTCCAGCCCATTAGGCACCTTTCCCCTAAGGCCCAGTTACCCTCCTCAAAGCTTAAAATGAACTGATACTTGGGGGCTGCTTTGAAGGTAACCAGGGGACCAGCTGCTCTGTGTTTCCCAAACTGGACAGCATATGCTAAGAGCAGAAGAAAACCCCTGCCACAGGGACCCCACAGGAGCCCTCCAGCTCCACACCTCCCACCTCTGCCCTACACACACCCACACACATCTGCTGCTACAACCATAGCTTCTCAATTTCCGGAGTACAAAACTAAACCACACTTCCTATTTCAAATTGCCACACTGGCAAAACTAGGAACACTCTGTCCTGCCTATTAAAGAACAAAACCACCTGTCACCAGCACCTTAATTTGAATGGTAGATACTTCCTGCTGGTTAATTTCAGAGACAGTGTACCCCATCTTTGACATAGAATAGAAAACTGTTTAAATCTCAAAATTCCTTTCTACCTTCTTCACACAAAGTTTAACTCATTTTCTCAATCTTAAACTATTTTTCCCTTTACAAAGTTGCTTTATAAAGTAAGGACTTTAGCAACATTGATGAAGTAAGGACTTAGTAACATTGCTTGCATAAACAGAAAAACTCAAGGACAGAGAAGTTAAGAGCTTTGCCTGTAGCTTTGCACAATACAAAATCAAGGTCAGGGCTCTGACCAGACTCCTGGTCTCATGACTGCCCATTTAGTCCCAACTGCCAGCTCCATGTGACAAAGAAAACCCTCTGGCAAACCCAACTATGCTCTCCATCCTAATCCTGAAGGAAAGTCTAGACCAGATTCCCACCTTTTTCATGACCAAGGTCTTGTTCTAAATAGGCCCAATATTTTGAAAAATGCTGCCCATAAAGCATGTTTCACCAGTGACATCTTATTTTTATTCATTAGAAGTCATAAAAACTGGTGATTAACTCCTGCTCTTTGACAGGCATGAAATAACCAAATTCACATAACTGCACCCAAATACTAAGAAAGCCAACATTTTAGTTATCTAGTGCAGCTATAGTTGTTAATGCCCAATTCCCATCAAGTATCTTGAAATTATATTAAAAATAGCTTATAACATAGAACTTCTTAGGGAAGTAAACTAGTAATATTGATCAACATTTCCAATGTTTCTATCTTCTCTCCTATTCTGTAGGAAAAGTTGCTGGGACAAACATGCAAAGGTATACATGTAAGGATGCTCACTGCGGCATTCTTCGTGATGGTAAAAAATTGTAAACAATTTAGATATTCATGTGTGGAAAACTGGCATATCCATGTAATGCAGCATGAGGTAAATCTGGATTTACCAATATGAAAAGGATGTCTACAATATATAGTAGAGCCCCCATAGTGTTCCACCTCCCTACATTGACCACCTCCTTAAGTTGACCTAATTTTCAAAGACCAGACACGCATCACATATACATATCAGCACAGTAGGACTAGTTCCTTATGTTGATCACCTCTGTATGGTGAGCAGTTTGTTATAGTCCCATGGGTGGTCAACTGACAGAGGTTCTACTGTAGTTAAGTTTTTTAAGAAAGGAAATGGCAGCAGGACAGAATACATTATGAACTTATTTTCATTAATAGGACACACCAGTATAAGATGTCTAAAAATGTCAAACTTAGCAGAGATAAGAGAGATTATTTCACTTTTCACTTTTTCTCTGTATCATTTAAATTTTTCATGAACATGTATTGCTTTTGTATTTAGGGAGAGGAACATGTAGGGACTTGTCTGCCCCACATCTACTCAAAATAGCAAAATTAAAAAAAAAAAAAAAAAAAAGAGCCGTGTAGAACCCCCCCACCCTTTCCTGCTTTCACAGAGCCCTGAAACTGGTCATCTAAGTACCCAGAGGCCCCTCAACCAGCACCTCTCTTCACCCTATCCCTGGAGCAGTTGAATTTCCAGTAATGCTTCTTTTGAGGTTTTAGTTTCCTAAAGTCATTCTTCAGCCCTGAAGTCCTCAAGCCCAGTCACTTCCCAAAGTCAAAGTTACCCAACACAGGTGTAATTAGCAGCAAGGGACTATCAGTTAAGCTATTAATAAAACAACTGCTGGTGTGAACACAAGCAGCCAGAGGAACTTGCTCCAAAATACAGATACATAACATAGCAAAAGGAAACAGACTAACACCTATCCTCATAACTATATTCTCTCCTTGAACTATGGCTGCAACAACAACATGACTGAGAAGAGAGTAGGGTAAATAAATCATGGTGGCCTCCAGCAGAGCGGGGATGGGGGGTGGGGGAGGAGGTTGGGGGTGGAGAAGGTGTTTGCAGAAGAGAGCTTGGAAAGGAGAAATTAGAGCTCTTCATGGGACTTTTTTTAAATAGTGAGTTCCCAGTACAGCATTTAGGTGTAATTCAATTTATATATGTTTTAAGAATAAGTGCAACATGCAGATTGAGGCACCTGTGAAAATAACACACATTAGCTATATACCCAACACTTTTCTAAATGCTTTTCTATATTTAGTCATTTAATCTCTGTCTCATTCTTGGGAAGATACTAATAGCAGCCCCACTTTAAAAAGAAGTAAACTGAGGAATGAAAAGGATAAACAACTTGTTCAAGGGCACATAAATAGGAAGTAGAAAAGCCAGGATTCAAGTCCAGGCAGTCTGGCTTCACAGGCTGCACTCAAACATCACGCTATACTATTATCTCTCATGTAGAATTTTGCCTTTTGTACGTGGCTTCCAGCCCTGGCAAAGAAAGGAAACCCTAACTGTAGAGGTGTGCCAACCTCAGTATCACATCCAAACCAGCTGCTTCTGTCCAGTAGGGCTCATGGGTACTAGCTGAAGAGAGATCATGTTAATCATGAAACTGACAAGGGCATGACATCAAGGTCAAGGCTCTGAGGAAAGCTCTATCATAAGACTATCCCTGGTCTCACACTGGTTGGCTATTTCCACCTGCTCATATATATAACTACTCCAGCGAGAAGAAATGACTGATAAGATTCTGAAAGATAGGCACAATCTGGAAGCAGGGGCAAGAGTTAGCATTCCATGAAGTTCCCCCAAACATCTGGGAACTAGTATCCCAGTCCTTTTGGGAAGCTCTGAAGCCTATAATGATGCTTAGGAACACAGATGCATTGGAACAGGAAATGATGCTTCACCTCCCGCAAACCCTCCTCCTCTCTAAAAGATTACCATGGAAATGCTCATGGGAAAACTGTCCTCAAAGAAGTGATCCTGCTGGGGAAATACTCTGCAAAGTACAAAGGCCAAACCTGTGAGACAGTAAGGTGCCTGAGTCACTATGAAAAGTGTCAGGGTTCATTTCCCTGAGGTCTGTAGGAATGATGCCAGACAGCATTGGCTCTTACCTGCAATTTCTGCAATAAGCAGCACCCTCCTAAAATTTAGCCCAATAGATAAAGAGAAACTGATACCAAGTGATACGTTTCCAAGTAACTCCTGCACTCTGCAACTCTGTTTTACTTACTGTGTGTACAATAATGTGTATTGTAACTTCAGCAGCAAGCCAGTGTGCAGGAAATAGAGATTCAATTAAAGAAAGCAGCAAGAAACTACTGGGCTACACCAGCAGCCTAGCTGCAAAGACAAATATTTCCCTAAATCTACTTTTTTCGATAGGAAATTCCACCCTGGAGACTTTGTTTTCAATTCTCATGTCAAAGAATTATTTCTTATTCCCACCAAGGATCAGAGTCTAGGGTTACAACTGTATTTCCAAAATAAAATCCTGAAAGAATGCTAGTAGTCTCTGCTCTTCCCCAGGACTCACAACATTTCTTCTCTGACATTCGAAGACTTGAGGTTTTGGTTTCATAGGTATTGTTGTTCTGTTCCAAGGAAGATGCAAAATTTCTCGACATGGCAGCTCTTCAAAAGAGTCTGAAAGACAGAAAAATAATTTAAGGAAGGGAAAAAAGGAGAAACCCGTACAAAACACTCAATGCTCCCTGGTGTAAGTGAAAGAACCCTGGAACAAGAGTCAAGTCCAGCCCTTTTTCTCCCAGCTAATAGCTACTTTCACAACCCTGTTTCTTTACCTGTAGACTCGCACTAGAACTTTACAATTATATGACGACTCAAGAGTTTACATTCACAGGCATTATTATTTCCTTCAGACTTTCCAATAATCTTGTAACAAGGCAGATTTTGCTACCATTTTACAGATTGAAAAACTGAGGTTAATTGAATTAAGTTGCCCGTTCAAGTTCTTTCATGACCTCACGCTCTAGTCTGAACGATCTGTGCAGAACAGTGAGAGCAATTAGTGTGGGGTACATTATGAATAGATCAAGGAAGTAATTCCAATCCAATGATAGGACTCAGTCTTGAGAAAAATGAGAGAAGTGGGAAAATCTCAAACATGGTCCCTTAAAAAACTGTCAGCTGGACCCTGAAATAGCCCTCCCACGTCATCATTTCTCCTCTGATGTTCTTATTCTCAAACCTACTCTTCATCCTGTTTCAAATTTCCCCCTAGGACTTAGTCTAAAGAAGGTAACGCTGGGAGCACAGGGGTGGTAAATGACTTCCCCAAGGTCACTGCAGAATAAGGGGTAAGGCGTGATTCGAACTAGGGTGGGGGAGCCCTGCGCTCATTCCTCAAACTCAGACCAAAGGGAGCTTGTGAGGACGAAAGGTCCTGTTGCTCCAAGGACCTTGCACGATTCCTCCACTGACCACACAAATCCTCCAACCCAAACCCCAGCTGCGACTCCCGTTCTCCGAACGTCCGCACTCCCTTGCAATGCCCGGGGGACGAGCACTTCCCGAAACAGCGAGGCATCATCGCCCTGCACCTCATCTGGATGCACGCAGCCCCCGTAAATCTGCCC
This sequence comes from Loris lydekkerianus, assembly GCA_963574355.1. Lineage (NCBI taxonomy): Eukaryota > Metazoa > Chordata > Mammalia > Primates > Lorisidae > Loris > Loris lydekkerianus. The sequence goes on from CAUYPK010054629.1 coordinate 62,655, forward strand.
GTTCAGCCCGTTCCCCGAGCTTTACATATGTCGCTCACCCTATGATCTCCTAAGACCCCTCCCAGCAGCTGCCCCAGCGCTTCCCGGGTAACGCAGCAGACTGGAGTCGACTGATTGTGCCCGGCGGCCCAGCACTCCAGTTGCCGGCAAGTCACGTGCTCTTTCCTAGCTCCGCCCACCCGTGCGTCAGTCCTCACCTGGAGAGAATCATCGACCAATCGAGCGTCCGTAGGACCCAGGGGGCGGAGCTCAAGGCGGAATCGCTGACACTGGCTCGCGAAGGAGGATGGGTCGGTGAAGGAGAACCAACCTAAGCTCCCAAGTTTCCCAGCACTGTGGAGGTTGGTTGCATTGTTGCTTGGTAACTGATAGAGCTGGGGGCGGGGTTAATAAAGTTTTTTATTTTTTTAACTTACTCTCGCGAGAGCGTACCATTAAGAAGCTGTCTTGAGAGAGTGTGATCTTTTGGTAACCGGAAAACGTTGCAGTGATTAACGCTTTCATCCCTGTATCTCCCCAGGACCTCCTTAGAACCATAAATTGAAGTGTAAGCTTTATTTTTCTTTTAACATTCGCCACAGACAACGACTGGACTCCCTGTCGTAACAAGAGGCCTGGATCGTAAGCTTTAAAATATGTTTTGCTAGAATAAACTACTACAATGATTGAGCTGATTACATCTTAGGGTGTTTGCATATCCTTCCTGTAGGTCAGATGCTGTAACCTAGGAAAATCGACTACTCTTATATATCATCCATATACTCCAGCGGAATTCTAACCACCTTCCGTGTTTCCCTTCTACCGCCCCCTTCCCCCAGGCTATGTTGTGGTCCTCTTGAAGAACCAAGGAGGAAAATTGCACCAGCAAAAATCTGAGTCATGAAAAGTGTGAAAAGATGCAAAGGTTCCATATAATTTGTTCAGGGACAGAGGCTTTTACACTGGAGGTAAGTTTATACATTCCAAGGGAACTACACTTTCTGTAGTTGCCCCAGTAGACTTGTTAAATGCTTGATAAACCCATCTAGGCAGAGTGGGACTTGCTGTCCTTATCCCTGATGAGCAAAGAACAATGAGTATGGATTTCTTGGGAAAGAGGGAAAAATTCAGGGACGTCTTCATTCTTCCTTCACCTGATAAATTCATCCTTCAAAACAGTTCAAATAGTTATCTCCACTTGGAAGCTTTTCATTTACAACTCCCAACGTGTTATAGTTGCCTTCTCTGTGCTTATACAACTTTGTGTTTACCCATTCTTTAAATACTTATTGAACGCTTTTTATTTTTGAGGCATTGTCCTGGGTTCTAGACATAAAAGATTGAAAAGGGACACAAAATGTGGCATTATCACATTGCTGTGAAATTCAATGGTTATGTGTCTCTCACACCCTACCACAATGAGTACTTGTCATACGGAAAGCAGGAATGGAGTCTTCATATTTGTATACCCAGGAACTGAATTGGAATCTAGATGACACATGTTAGTCCTCTCCATTCATCCTTGTACTGCCGCCACCCCAAGAGGCAATTGCCTTAGGCACAGGTGCTGACCTCATACTGTGCTTTCTGATGTGGCCAATGGACGTTTTCAAATACAGTCCCACGCGGGTGGAAAGGCCAGTTTTCCAACCCTCTTAACCCTAATGAGTCAATGTTTGGTGCAGCCAGAGTTTAGTCACGAGTATCTTAGTGTCTTTGACAAACCTTTGACTCACTTACCATTCTTGGCGTTCGTTTGCTTTCTGAACTGTAATTCTGTTTCTCCTGGTGTAGTCTGGGTGGAAGCCCTAATTTAATAATATCCAACCTTACTAGATGCAAGGTCACATTCCAATCTACAGTACTTGATTCAGGAACTCCTTCCCCGCCCTCTTCCCTTGAGCATATATGCTATTGACACAGGACACATCATTCTCTCTACAGGTAGCAAGACCCGTTGTGCTTTAGGAATACAGACAAATCTTCATCCTTTGGCTCGTGAGGGTCTGTGGGGTGTAGAAATTAGTTGTCTCTTTAAGAAAGTTTGCGCTCATTGAAGAGCTAAGGCAGGAGGCACAGCAAATTGTCGCGAGAACAGTAACAACCAGCAACTTCTCGCGATGTTTGGCCCCGCGAAAGGTGGCCATTTTGGAGCCCACCCGGCGGCTGGTTACCCCGGCGGCGTCTCCCGCCCTGCTGCCGGGACCAAAACTGGCCCTGCGGGTGCCTGGCCTGTGGGCAGCCGGACCGACACGATGTGGCGGCTCCGCTGCAAGGCCAAGGATGGCACCCATGTTTTGCAGGGGCTAACCAGCCGGACACGGGTGCGGGAACTCCAGTGCCAAATTGCCGCCATCACCGGCATCGCCCCCGGCGGTCAGCGAATCCTGGTTGGATTTCCGCCCGAGTGCCTGGATCTTAGCGACGGGGATACCATTCTAGAGGACTTGCCCATCCAATCAGGTAAGTAATCAGGGCAAGGACCAGAGGAAGTCCTGGGAGAATGGAAAGGGGCGTCAGAACAGAGAACCAGTCAAGGCAAGGGTAGCTGTGGGTGGGTCAGCAGTGGGCTTTTTGAGGGTGAGGGTGAGGATTGAACAGAACTCTGACGAAGGCCAGGGCAAGTCGCTAGCAACTTTTTGTCTTTACACATGGTTGAAAGAGAAGCCTAAAGCCTGTGGGTTCCACCTTTCCTAAACTGCTTTCTGGAGTACCTTGAAACTATCATTCATTTCGTTTTCCTGCTGCATCTACAAAATTATTTAAAAAGACCAATTTCCTTTGACCTATGGCTCTTTTTCCACATATCTTTGATAAGATCTGAACGGTGCAGGATTTTTTGTTTCTTCTTCTTGATTCGTTTTTGCAGTCCCCCTTAAATACGTTGACAGTTATAATTTAAGTTAGTTTTTAAACACCCACTGAAACCCCTTTCAATTTGTAGCCAACGGCAGTTGTCTCTGTCCAGTGTTGAAACACCAATATCCATGTTGACAATTGAAAATAACTCTGTAAACAAATAGGATAGATGTGTTAAATTGCAGGAGGAGGAGAACCCCCTAGTGGCCTAGTCTGTGGTTGAACACTTTCTGGAAGGTTGGCATTTTTAAAATATAGAGAGCCAACTACATTGTATAACGAAATTTTGTTTTTGAAATGTATCTTTTTAAGTAAATATAAAGTTGTATACACCAGGCTCCTTCAGTAAATGGGATGCAGCCTGAAATGCTTTTTCTTTTTGTTCTGTTTTCATCTTTATGAAGATTCAGTGAACAAAATGTGTTACTGGTCACTTGTTTGCAAAGCTGAGACTTAGTAACCCCAGTTTATACTTACTGTGTTTGTAATTCATACGGTTGGCTAGTGAATACCCCATTTCACCTATAATTTCTCTGCAGTTTTGGGTTTGTTTTATTTTAACAGGAGACATGCTGATTGTTGAAGAAGACCAAACCAAGCCCAAAACTTCAACTGCATTTACAATACATGGTGCTCCTAGTTACGTCAGGGATGCTTTGCCTGTGCTTACCAGAACTGTGGTCCCAGCAGACAACTCTTGCCTCTTTACCAGTGTGTACTATGTCGTTGAAGGAGGAGTCTTGAATCCAGCTTGTGCCCCTGAGATGAGACGCCTCATAGCACAAATTGTAGCAAGTGATACAGACTTCTACAGTGAGGCAATACTGGGAAAAACAAATCAGGAATACTGTGACTGGATCAAAAGGGATGATACTTGGGGAGGAGCAATTGAGATATCAATTTTGTCTAAGTTTTATCAATGCGAAATATGTGTAGTGGATACACAGACGGTAAGAATTGATCGTTTTGGGGAAGATGCAGGATATACCAAAAGGGTCCTGCTTATTTATGATGGCATCCATTATGATCCACTTCAGCGTACCTTCCCTGATCCAGATACACCACCTCTGACCATTTTCTCCTCTAACGATGATATTGTTCTTGTACAAGCACTGGAATTAGCAGATGAAGCTAGAAGAAGGAGACAGTTTACTGATGTAAACCGCTTCACCCTAAGATGCATGATATGTCAGAAGGGATTAATTGGACAAGCAGAAGCAAGGGAACATGCCAAGGAGACAGGCCATACCAACTTTGGAGAAGTGTGATCTTTACACAAATGAGGGTTGAAGCCAGCTACCTCACAGATCCAGAAGGCTCTGGGTTTTCTAATAAGCTATTCATAACCTTAAAGAACAAAAAGACACAATGCTTGAACCATCCTTTTAACTTAAAACCACTAAGACACTAAAATTCCTTGTTAAGATTAAAATTAGTGTGCAAGTTTACAGATGTGTGTCTACTGTGGTGATACATGCCCTGTTTCTGCTGGAGTGACAGTGGGACCACCTACTGACACTGACCTGAAAATTGAGTTTTAGTATTACAAACTAGCACCCAGCAGCTTTAACATGTAGAAGAAAACAGCATCTGATTTGGGGTAATGTGGACAGCCTCATGTGAGGCTCCTGGACATATACCACAGTATCTCCAATAATTGAGTTCTTTTAATAACTCTGAGTGAGTTGATGGTTAAATTATGAATTGATTCATCAAATGAAGATACTCAAAATTGTCAAAACTGATTTCATATTGCAATTTGGTAGACTTTATAAATGTGTACTTAACCACTTATAAGTACATAACAAGCAATTTTTACAGGGATGAGTCTCTTCCTTGAGAATGTTATCTAAAACTAGGAATTAGTAGTTCCCTGTTTAAGATTTCTTGTGTATAAGAATGTATGAGGGAAAAGGTGCCTGAGCAGCTTACTGAAGCTTTTAAAGACCGTTGGCCTCGTGTTTTAATGCAATTCATGTATTGGTCTTTGTCACATGGGATAAAATTTTTAAATTGAGCAGGGTATTTTTATTTGAAATTTGAGTGCTCAACCTTTGTCTTACTAAGTTTGCCTGGAGAGATTTAATTTTCTCAACTTTTTGTTAAGAGCACATTCTCCCAAAAAATCATCTAAAATTGTAACACGTTCTACTTTGGTTTGGTTTTTGTAAGATCTTTTGCATATGTAAAAAGTATTTTTCTGCTAGCCTTATCCCTCCACTTAATTTTTTTAATAATTCCACATTTCTGCAAATCAGCACTTTGCTTATCTGCAATCTTTGACTTTTGAAGGGTTTTAAAATAATTAGGATTACACTACTGAGTGAATTTGTTTCACTTCCAAAATATGAAAATTTTTAAATTCTTGCCTTACTCAGCTTTCTCAGAATTCTGCTTATTATTATTATTAGATGTGTAGCCATTTGCTTGGTGGTCTAATCCACAAGGCACACCCTCTAAAACTTAGCTTCACTACAAGATCTTCCAGATAAAGTTTTCTACCTCTTTTCTTAATTCTTCTGAAGATCAGGGATGCTAAATTATAATTTGTTATGTATTATCTCACATAATGTGAAGAGGCTTAATGTTGTGAAGTTTTGTTATCTTGGTCTCATTTTTGATTCAGTATCTCACTTAGAAAATGAATGATATACTTCAAAGCACTTAAATGTCTTTAGGTGTATCTTCCTGACAAATATTTTAAAAGTGAGATTTACTTTTAGCACTTTCACTTGGTGAAGGTGATCATGTAAAATTAGGAACATGGGAACAATTTAGGAGAAAAGTACATTTAAGGAACAGTTCACAAAGTATGCTTGAAATCATCAGATGACATTTCTTGAATATAGTTTGTATGCATAGCTGTTTTAGGCATTTCAAGCTATTGTGGTCAGTATAACTTAAAAGTGTTTAATTTTCTATTTTACTGAGCCTTAAAAGCGCTTGCGAGCTTAGGATACTTAATGTTTGGCAATCATGACATGTACAAATGAATATGATGGAAAATCTCTTCATACCTGACTCGTATGGTATAAATGGGTTTTGTACCCCTCTTATTTCCCCCAGAGATAATTAAAACTATGAATTAAGAATACATTATTAAACACCTGTCAAATTGAGCTTTATGCATCATTCATAAAGCTTGCCTGCCCTTTTTGCTACTTCAGGAGCCAAATTTGACATTTGCTTACTAGAATTTTAAATCCAAAAGTTTATTCATACAACTAATATTTATTGAGTAATTTATAATGTGCCAGGCATGTTTTGATGTTTCCCACCACTTGAATATATATTATCTGTAGTGGATTAATTAGCAAATGGAAAAAAATACAAAACTGACATTTTCCAAAATTAAATCCCTTCATTTTAAGTGTTTTGTTTACATAGTGTCAAGTATTTAAGCAGGGGATCTTATTTTATTTTTTTATCCATTATCTAGGTTATCCATTTATCAGTTGGACACTGTTCAAGTTGTTTCAAAGATGACTTTTCAATTAATCTGCTGAAATTCAGCACTGGTTACTTTGAGGTAGTGTTACGATCATGGAAAATAAAAAATGAAATTTTATTTGCAGGATCCCCCACCTATTTGATTTAATTATTGAGAATTTAAAACCTAAACTGTTCTTTCTAAATTCAAGCTTGTGTGCCTCACAGAGCTTACAGGGTTTTTAGCTGCACTGATTAAACTCTTGAAATTAGTTATTAATGTAAGTAAATTCTCATCTTGAGTTTTTTTTTGCAGTTTTTGGCTGAGGGCTGGGTTTGAACCCGACACCTCAGGCATATGGGGCGCCCTACTCCTTGGAGCCAAAGGCGCCACTCTCATCTTGAGAATTTTGAAAATATATGGATTTAGAACTTGCAGCAGTATTAAAAGAAACTTTGTCTTCCTTTTGTATTGGAGCAGAATGAAACCCTTCTTCCTATTCATTCAGTTTTTGCCTGTCAAACAAAATTTTTTTTCTTTTTTTTTTTCTTTCTTTCTTTTTCTTTTTTTTTTTTTTTTTGTAATTTTTGGCCTGGGCTGGGTTTGAACTCACCACGTCCGGCATATGGGACTGGTGTCCTACTCTTTTGAGCCACAGGCACCACCTACAAACAAGAATTTTAATAAAATGAATACAGTTTACACTGAAGACAGTGGCAGGGTGAACAAAGATTGTACTTTCCTACTTCACCCCTCTGCTTTTTCCTTGCTCTTTGGAGTAAAGAAGAGGTGTAGTGAGTGTTGACAAAGGTGCCCTGTAGGTAAGGTGATTTTAGAAGTTAATATCCCTGATAATTTGTGATTCAGTAGTCATATAAAGACATCTATACCTTACATCTTTTGTTCATGGTTGATCTCTTAATTGTTTCTCATGAATGAAAATTGGGCATGGTGAAGTAATACTCTTGAAGCTGGGCTGCCGGTCATTTTGACCCTGTTGTTATAGTCATACACATACCACTTGATTATTCCATGAAGTCCCAGCAAAATCATAATCAGGAATTAATTAACATTACCTTATCTCTGCTCCTAAGTGCCCATGCCTAACTTGTTCATCTCGTTTATTCCTCTGCCCTGTATAGGAATGAAAACAAGGGTGTTGGAAGTTGCCCTGGCTAAACTTAGTTTTCTGTCTTTTTGAAAAAACTAGAATGGGGAATATGCAAGATTAAGCAACAGTGAATTTTTTTGGCAAATCAGGTGGCCTTCAACATAACGTATTAAGAAGTATGTTCTTTCATGTGTTGAGACACATTTATGATTGCAGCACTTTAAAAAAATATGAAATAAAAGTTTACATGTTAGCCCTCTAGTGATCTTGGTAAGAACATTAAAATACAAGTTTTGAGCTGCTAACCATCAGCTCTTAATCAGCTGTTGACATCAATGTATAGTGTGTCTTGTGGTACAACATTCTGATATTTTGATAACAGTAAAGCTCAATTTCAGTAACTATTAGGAGCAAGGTGTGTGCCCTAGCATTAAAAATGTTACTATTGTAATGTGACTGTCTTATATCATTTGTTGTACAATGCAGTATTCAAATTTGTTCTTGTAGCACAAAGATGACTGACGATTTCTAAAAGATTAGATTTTTAAAACTCTTAATTTGTTTGTAAGCAAACTTATTTTAAGGAAGCTGATTTTTGAATTTTTGAGTCCAGCCTTCAAAGTGTCATATATGCAGCATCATTTTTAAGTCTAAAGTAATTTACTTGATTTGAGTAAGCTAATTGTCTTATTAAGTGTTAGAATATTTCAACACATTTTATCCAATATGAAAGAGAATATAAAATTCCCTGATTGTGCGAAAGTGCGGTTTTTTCCCCTCAGAATTAGCTAGCATTTTGTTTACAGTGCTTTGAATATTTGACTTAGGAAAAATGTTACACTGATAAATGAATAGTGGGGTGCTAATTTAAGTCTTGATTCATTGCATTTAAAGGAGGTTGATAAACCTCCCATAGTATTTGAGAGTGAAGGGAGGAAAGGGCAAAAGGGGAAAATCCCACTAAAAAAGAACAAATTGTCAAATGGATGCCTTCCTAGTCATGAATTACGCTTTCCAGAACATTTTTAAAGCAATACCTTTGTCACCTTAACACTTCTTCCGCATTTCTTAGCCTAGAATGTGGCATGGCCATAGGTGAAAAAACTTATTAAATTGTAAAATCATGAATACAGCATTTTGCTATGATGCTCTTTTATACTTAGCTTTTAAAAATACTAATCTACATGTAAGAGTTTAGGATAGTAAAAATATAATTTGGTTAAGTGGTAGGTAAACAGGAAGGTTTAGAATTTCTACTAAAATTATGAGTCTGCCTTTGTAACTGCTATAGGATATGTAGTTAATTATAGACCTTAAGTTGAAGGACCAGGGGACCTAATTCTTGTCAGTTTTTCAGTTCACATTGGTGCCATTCAGGACTCAAGCTGTTTACAGGAAATATGTACTTAGCAAAGTAATATTTTTCCTTTAAAATTTTTGCATTTAGTTTAAAGTACAGAACTATATAGCTTGCCAAAAGCAATAGAGAATAACAGTATTCCTATAGTTATTGATTGATGCAGTAGAGGCAGAGGTTCCTCATGCAAGAAGAAAACCTTAAATAAAAGTAAAGACTGTCAAATTTGGAGCTTTAGGACCTAACTTGAAAAAGTAGTAAGGAAGAGCAAAACAGCATAAAATATTTTTTAAGATGGACAGTGTTTTCTTGTTTTAAAAATGTTTCATTTGCCAGCATTGTTCTGAAGTTAATGCACTGCTGCTACCTGGAAGGTGTCTAATTTCATTTTGTACAACTCTTAATGTGATTTTGCCATTGTGAAGATGCATTAATTTTATTTATGAGGTGTGTAATTTTAAATATCTGAACGCTGTATGAAGTGACTTGTTATAAAGGAATAAATGAAGTGAAAACGTTTGAGCATACTCTATTTTGGGATTGGGGAGAGCTCCAGCGATCAGCTAATATACTCAAGTTACATATTTTCTAAAAGCTAACAAATATAGGTCTTGTGTATGGAAATTGGCCAAATCTCCCCCTTTAGGTGAACTTTTTTTTTTTTTTTTTTTTTTTGTCCTTTTGAGATAGTCTCACTTTGTCATCCTTGGTAGAATGTAATAGCGTCATAGTTCACAGCAATCTCAAACTCTTGGGCTCAAGTAATTCTCTTGCCTCAGCCTTTGGAGTAGGTGGGACTGCAGGCACCCACCATAATTCCTGGCTGTTTTTAGAGATGTGGTCTTGCTCAGCTGGTCTGGAACTCCTGAGCTCAAGCAATCCACTAGCCTTGGCCTCCTAGAGTGCTAGGATTACAAGCCACTGCACTGGGCCCTTTACGTGAACTCTTAATGGATTAGACAGGAGAAACTAATATATGTTTCCTTCTTAATACTAGAAGGCATTCAAAAATTTACATGCATTGATTAAATGTTTTTCTCAGCTCCTGAAATTCAGTATCTGTTGCTGACAAATGGTCAAAGTGAAAAGGCTAAATGTTCCCTTTCCTTTACAATAGACGGTGATCTGTGTGAACTTAGATCTGTTTAAAAGTGGCAACATCACTGTGGGACAATTTATTACATCTTTGATAATGTCAGCATTTCAACTTTTTTTTTTTTTTTTTAAGACAGTCTCACCTTGTTGCCCTTGGTAGAGTGATATGGCATCATAGCTCACAGCAACCTCAAACTCTTGGGCTCAAGCAATTCTCTTGTCTCAGCCTCCCTAGCAGCTATTTTTAGAGGCAGGGGGTCTCACTCTGGCTGAGGCTGGTCTCAAACCTGTGAGCTCAGGCAATCCACCGGGCTGGGCCTTCCAGAGTGCTGGGATTACAGGTGTGAGCCACCATGCCCGGCAGCATTTCAACATTATTTGAAGCTGGGTGCAGTGGCTTGCACCTATGATTCTAGAACTTCGGGAGGCTACAGCAAGTGGATTGCTTGAGCTCAGTTCAAGGCCAGACTGAGCAAGAGTACACATCTCTACTAAAAATAGAAAAACTAGCTGGACATGGTAGCATGTGCCTACCGTCCCAGCTACTTAGTACGCTGAGGCAGGAGGAGGACCAGTTGAGCTCAGGAGTTTGAGATGGTTGTGAGCTATGATACTACAGCACTCTAGCCTGGGGCAACAGGAAGAAACAAAACAAAAAACAAACATTTACTTGAAACAACAATGGGGCTATTAGAATTGGCCAGAGTTTAGATTCTCTAAATTGAACTGCTTATTCATTTTGAAAGATTAAAAATTATGAAAGCAGAACTATAGTAATGTAAACCTCAATTTGTACACCAGGACAAATATTTCTAGGAGTCAGCTTAAATCCAACATAGGAATAAATCAAGCCAAAACTCCTATATAAAGGTTTATAAGAAATCTCATGAACTGTGTGATGGTTTCTTGAATAATTGTGTCCCTAACACAATGATTTTCAAAGTTAATCATCACATTACTTGAGAACTTGTTAGAAATGCAAATTCTCAGAAATCCGAAGTTGATGAGGTCCAGCAATTGGTTTTAATAAGCCTGCCAGATGATTCTGATGTGTGATGAAGTTTGAGAATCATGGCTGAAACCCTAGTTGTTTAATAGTATCAGTCAACTTGGAGAGACCTCTGATGGCTTATGTCAGTCTTTTGTCCTTGGCCTCATGCAGTTTGTTTTCATCTGCTACTTAAAGACAGTTTCTAAATTTACAGATAATATAAATGCAGAGAAGACTGGTAGTACGATGAATAATTTAAAATCTCAACAGGTTGAAAAACCCTAACGTTTAACATTCACACATGTGAAGTCAGCCCTTGAATTCTAAACAATCCATTGTGTGAGTCCAACATGGAGGAAAACTGGCTTTATGGTTCATTTGGCAAAAGATGTAGCAATAGTATTTAATTCTAATTCTGATTCCAACATGGTGATAGCACGTGGACTGCAGAAATAGTTGCATCTTTTTTTTTTTTTTTTTCTTGAGACAGAGTCTCAAGCTGTTGTCCTGGGTAGAGTGATGTGGCATCAGCTCACAGCAACCTCAAACTCTTGGGCTTAAGCGATACTCCAGCCTCAGCCTCCCAAGTAGCTGGGACCACAGGCACCCACTACAATGCCCGGCTATTTTTTGATGGTAGTTATCATTGTTGTTTGGCAGGCCTGGGCTGGATTTGAACCTGCCAGCTCTGGTGTATGTGACTGGCTCCCTAGCCCCTGAGCTACAGGCACTGAGCCAGATTCTTCACTATCATATTGGCTGTCCACTGCAACAGTAGGAGGGTTCACCTGAATTATCTCATCCAACATTCCCAGAAGTAGAAGGCCTCAGCAATACTATTTTTATGATAATCAAAAAATGACTACCATAAAATGTGTAAAAAAGATGTAATCTTGGGAATGGAAATGTCAGGTATGAAAGAAATGATTTAAAAGCAATTTTCTGTTAATAGTAGAGGGAAGGAGAATTTGTCAGTGTTTATTTAGAAATGCCCAAAAGGAAAAGGCACTTTATCAAGTAACCATGAATATTTCTTACAGTTAATTTCCATTCTGTTGGATATTTATACTGAATTAAACAGAAATGTGTCCTTTTCATGGAATATGAATCATATTTAGAGTCTATTATATGGAATATTTTACGTATAAGTAGTACTAGTTTTATCCTAAATGTGGACAGAACTTTACTGCTATTAGAATTCCAAACTTTTTTCCACTATAACTTAATTACTTTGTATTGGGGTGGATAAACCTAGAAGCTTGAATATCATGGAGACAACTGATCGAGGTTTTTATTTATTTATTTATTTATTTATTTATTTATTTATTTTTTGCAATTTTTGGCCAGGGCTAGGTTTTGAACCCACCACCTCTGGTATATGGGGCCGGTGCCCTACTCCTTGAGCCACAGATGCCGCCCACTGTTGGAGTTTTTGAAACCAACGAAACTAAGTAACAGACTTTGAATTATGTTGACCTACCAAAGTGATTCTACCATTAGATCTGCATCCAAAGATGCAGGCTTGTTTTTCTTACCATTATTTATTCTCAGCTAAATTGTTAAACAGTTTAACAAAGCTTTGAGCTTTTACTTCCTACAAGATATGGTGTCATATAACTTCAGGATTACCAAGGTATTAATTCATTTAATAAGCACTTTTGAATAATGATGCCGTGCTAGGATTTGGCGTAGGTCCTGGGTATACATTGGGGGAGGGGAACAATGCTCTAAAGCTGCAAACCCTGACCCCAGGGCCATGGATGGGTATGGTTGGTAACCTGTCAGGAACTGAGCCGCACACAGGAGGTGAGCAGAGTAGTGAGTGAAGCTTCTTCATCTGTATTTACAGCCACTCTCCAGTACTTGCATCACTGCCTGTGCTCTGCCTCCTGTCACATGAGCAGCAGCATTAGGTTCTCCTAAGAGCACAAACTACTGTAAACTGTGCACATGAGAGATCTAGGTGGCACACTCTTAAGAGAATCTAATGTCTACTGATCTGAGGTGGAGCTGAGGTAACTCTACTACTGGGGAACAGCTGCAGATACAGATTATCTTTAGCAGAGAGGTTTGGGTACACGGCGACCACAATAAGCTTGCAGACTCATATCAAAACCATCCCCCTACCCCTTAGTCAATGGAAAAATTGTTATTGTGAAACCGGTTCCTGGTACTGGAAGGACTGGAGACCACTGCTATAAAAGAGTACACATACAGGAGCTTTGAAGAGAACAATGGGTGGGAGAACCAAATTCAAATTTGTGAATCTGGAAAAGCTTTTTTGAGGTGATGATATTAGGCTGAAATCTGAAGCAAGTATAGGAAATAGTAAACAACATTCCATGCAGTGGGTATAGCATTTGCAAACATGATATTACAGAAGGAAATAAAGTGTTTTCCAGACCAGTCTGGTCATAGTGTGATAAAGAGGAAAAGAATGACCTAAGATGAAATGTTAGAAGCAGACTAGGATCCAGATTAGTAGCATCTATAAGCTACAGTAATCATTTGCCACAGTCTCATTTACCAGGCTTTATTTGCTTATGTTTTAGTTGTGTCCCCAATTAGGTTTTAAACTCCACAAGGGCAGGGACTAGCTCTGTTTTTTATTATTATTGTATTCTCAGTATCTAATAAGGAACTGGACCCAGAGTAGACATTCAATATATAGCTGAATGAATGAACATATAAATGAATGAAGTCAATGTGTAAAGGAATAAATAAGGTCATTGGGAGAACATTAAAACATTTTAAAGATGGCAACACATTTATGTTTCTCAAAGTTTTTTAACTGCTCTGGGGAGAATGAATCAAAGAAAGTAAGAGTGGAAGTGGAGGACCAGTTAGGAAATAGCTACTGCGGTAACCTATGTCAGCACTGATGGTGATATTTATCATAGTTAACGTTTGTTAAGTGCTGACAATATACTCAGCATTTTTCATGAATTATCTCACATAATCTTCACAATAAATCTATGAGATAGATGCTGTAATTATCATCTCTATTTTATAGATATGACTGTTGGGCATTATAAGGGGTAAGTAACTTCTTCAAGGACAAACACCTGATAAAAGATGATGGTGATTTCGACTAGGTAAATGTCTAGAGAAGAGGCTAAATGAGACATATATTTTGCAGCTCTCTCTAGGATTTGGTGACATGGGGATTAAAAGAGGAAGCAGTCTAGAAAGTCAGAGTTTTGACTCAAGCAACTAGCTGAGTGAAATTGACATTTACTGGATGTATGAAAGATGATGGGAGGAAATATTTGGAAAGACTGGAGAAAATAAGAGTTGAGACATGCTAAGTTTGAGATGTTTGTGAATCTTATAAAAGGAGAAAAGTTCAAAAATATGTCTAAAGACAAAGAGTTTTTGACCTATAGATTAAGAGCTATGTGGATGGAAGAGATCAACTACAGAGAGTATGTAGAGGGATGAAGGCTTAGCACCAAACTGCAAGTAGCTCCCGAAATTGAGGCTTCAGGCAAAAGAAGAAGGAAGAAGGAGCCCCCAAAGGTAACTGAGGATTCAGAAGAGATACAAGAGAATTTTATATCATGAAATTCAAGAGAAAATAGCTTTTTAAGAAACAGGAAGTGGCCAACGATGTTGATATTCTAGAAGGATCAAGAGAAAGACTGAAACAACCTGGATGACTTTTAACATGCATGCAAAGTCATGCATTGATGACTTTTAACAAAAACTGTTTTAGGGAAGTAATGGAGAAAGAGCCAGATGGAAGCGAGTTGAAGAGTAAATAATGAGGTCTGGTTAAAGACAGCAGGTTGAACATTTTCCTTAACCTCCATTCTTCCAAGACTTCAATTTTAGAATTTTAGAAGGTGTAAACTCTCTAGGACAACATAATAGTGGGGTAAGTAACAGTGACAAAAAATGTAGACGTTAGCAAAGCAGTTGGATGGGTAGTAACTGATATAGCAGATTTGAAAAAACTAATGGGAATTATTTTAGTAGAAAATTCAAAATGATAATGTAGGAGAGAAGGTTACAGGGATAGAGTCAGTGAAGTGAGATCAAGAGCACATTTGGCTGATGGGGTTTTATAGCGAGACAATCTCCTTTGTTGTACCAAAAGGGAAAAAGAAGAATGTGGGTGCGATGGAAGGTGGGTTTGTAAATGTGGGGATAGGAATGTGGTGTTCCTGTCTCTTGGCTGCTGTTCTCTTACTGAATTTTTCAAAATTTATGACAAAGTTATCTGAAGATGAAGAGAGTAAAAGAGTGGTGAAAAATTTGATGAGAGAGATAAGAGAGTTTTTAGAAAATGGAAAATCTAGCTTCCTAGCAAAAAGTGATAATTGATTGCCTAGCAGTATAAAGCACCCATCTGAGGTTATTACTGATGAATTTATAGTGGTTCCAATCTGCCTATTACACGATCAACAGAGAGATGTCAGTGGATCAGAGGAATCCAAGAATATCAAATCAAAACAAGAGCAGGAAATGCTGACATGTGGATAGAAGGTTAAAGCTGACATTTCTAAGAACCAGGGCACTAGCAGGTAAAAGACAAGTGATTACAGTCTATTCAGTCTGTCTTGCTTAGAGCTGTTGCCAAGTTCTACGAGAGTGTTCTGTGGCTCTGTCTACTGCTAATGATGAGTCATTATAGCAAATAAATACTGATGAATTTATACTGACTGTATTTTATGCAATTTCTATGGTAAGTATTCCAATTGGCAATTCTAAGAAATGATTCTGTGTGTGAAGCTGTCAGGAACTTGCTAGAAGATCCAGATGGAATCCAATAACGTTTCCTGTCATTTCCATTCTTTGAATATTTGCTTATCTGCTATCAGCTTTGTGCTGTTTCTTACTTACTAAACAATTTTTGGATATTCATAATAATTAGCAAGGAACATGAGGAATATTTGAAGTATTTTAAGAAAGAGAGGAAATCAGCCTTGACATTACTAGATACCTATTAAATCACTACAATCATCAACTAAGGGCCTTCATAGATATCTCAGACTCATAGATGTATTATGACATCAAGTTTAAAACTTCTAAAAATCCTAATGAACCAACACCCATTACTTTTAAGAATGATGCAGTTCTTGTTAAAGGACAAGATTCAGGAAAAAAAAAAAAAAAAGAAAAGAAAAGTTGCAGCAGTAGATGGATTATGTATCAACAGGTTAAGTTTTTTAAGGACTTGAATTGTCAAAAAGTTCATTATCTATTTTGGCATTAATATATAACTATTAGAATAGACTAGAAGAGTAATACATTAAAATATTTGTTGTCTTTCATGAATTCAAAATTTACAGGTAAATAAAGAGGACAATTACATCCTAGTGGGTTAAATCTAGATTACAGTGAAGTAGTACCTAACATTCTATTCAAAAAGAAGGTGATGCTTGAGCTAAACCTTGAAGAAAGGATAAGATTAAGCCAGGAGGCCAAAGATAGGGAGGAAAAGGGAAAAGCAAAGATACAACATATTCAAAGATACAACATATTCAAAGGCCCAGAAGCATGAAGGTATAGCAGCTTCAGAAAATTTGGATGTAGCTGTCATACAGAATACAAATGTAGATGTGATAGGAGAAGCAGATAGGGCCAGCTCATGAAGGTCTCTTTATGTCATAATAGAGACTTTGAATTTCATCTTGAAGGCTGTGGAGACTCATCAAAAGATTTTTAAGGAGAAGAATGGCAACTCAGATGTGCTTCCATAAAACGGAAGAGGTGCAACAAGTAATTTCTGCAGTCTCCTCCATCTGTAATGGTCCGTGATCCCACCAGCAATGAAGTCTAGAACCAGAAGAGGGAGGATGGAGAGTTAGAAACTGATATGAGAGCTATCTCACAGGGACACTTGAGGCTTACTGTGAAGAAGTATCAAGCCAGGGTGAGAAGAGGTATGTTATTGTAATGGCTGGGACAGGGAGAGAGGCAGAGGAAACACTGAAGGCATATGGACAGGGACAATGCGAATCTTGAATGTGTTAAAATTCGGTGTCCCTTAAACAACTCTCTGGTGCTCATTAAATGATTTCAGCCCTTGAACTTTAAAAAATTTCTTTTATTAAATCATAAACACATAGGTCATGTATACATTAATGCATTTATGGGGTACAATGTTCTGATTTCATATAGAATTAGGAACGCTTACATCACACTGGTTAACATATACCTCATTGGAACTTTTATTAGTACTGGGAGGAAAATGACAGCTAAGTCTTCCAAATTTCCATGGTAGGCAGGCCAAAGAACCTCTTTTCTCAACAAAGAAAGGAAAGAAACCCTACTCCCCAAAACTACTTAATGTTTAAGTAATTTCAGAACTCCTTCATCTAAATCTACTTAATTAAATACTTTAGTTCCCACCAAATTATTTTTGGCTTAACATTAATATCACATTGATGAGAACTTGGTGATCTGTTTGATGTTTTAATCTGGCCTGTCAATCTCATGTTTTACAGCTAAATTATAAATACCTCCATCTGAATCCTCCCCTAGCTGTTTTTTCTTTAAAGCAAGCTCTTAATTCCTTAGCCCTTAGATGAGTAATAAAACCTTCCCATACTCCTATATTGTAGAGATCACACTCCAGAGCCCCAGTGTTACAGTGTCATGCCCAATAACATGAGCACAGTGGGTAAGAAGGTTTTCCTAAGGGTGGAAATAGTATACGTTCAAAGTAACTTAATTTTTCCTTTGGAGAGGAAAGGGAGAAGAAAGACCTGATAGGATGTGACTGTAAAGACCTGATAGGATATGAATAGTTCGAATGGAGGTCCACAACTATTTTGCAGAGAATCCAATTTTGTAAGGGTCCTAAGGGGAAAGATTGACTAATGATTGTCTATGGTATTTTGGTTTTGAAGTAGGATGTGTGTGTGCGCCCACATGGATCCTTGGGCAGAAGAAGTGAGGTGCTTCAATGGGAGGTTGTTGTAAGAAAGGAAATAGTAAACCAGCCTCTGATGGTCAAAGAGATGACTTCACCACAACAGTATGCAAGGACAGAGGAGTGAGGAAACAGATGAGTCAGGTGAGCTGGGCTATGATTACAGTGCACAGAGTCAGGTCATCAAACAGGCAGTCGTTACAAAGTGCCATGACACACACTCTTCTCAAATGCTGACCTACATCAACCAGGGAACCTTATTCTTTCATGTTCTTCTTACTTTGAAAGGCCTTCCTATTCTGTAGTCCAGGCCTCCCTCCCAATTCCCTTGGAATCTTAGAGACTTTTTTCATGCAAAAATAAAGCAAAGCAAAAACAAGATCGATATTAGGGAAAATATATAAGAACATGGAGAGTGGGAAACACCAAAGTAAAATTCAGGACAGTGATTTTTTTTCAACTAGGATATATGTGTATGTACATAGGGGCCGTGTCAAGACTTATAACTTCAACCGCAATGTTAATGTTTTATTTCTTAAACTGGGTGTTGGGTATGATGGTGTTTGTTATACCAGGATACCTATAATTCATAAATTTCAAAAAGCAAACATTTCTGAAAGGAAAGAGAGGAAGAGAAAGATTCTTTTGTCTATGTCCCTGCTTCTACCTGGGAAAAGATAGGAATCCTTCCTGAGTATCCTAATTTTATTATAAACTAAAGACCTGTTTACAAACAAGACTGTGCCCACTAACCTCTTTAGGGTTAATGATCATAAGTCATTCTTTTTTTTTTTTATCAAATGTTCAAATCACACACCTATGAAGCTGGATCAACTTCAGTGACTGCATCCATGAGTGTAACTCTAGTTGCCTTGGACTCCTGATTTGGAGATGTCCTTCCTGTTTTGTTGGTATTATGACATCACACATATTTGAATGACACACCAGAAACAGAGGACATAGCCGGAAGTGTTCAGTCAGCTTTGTTATCTGTGCACTGCTGATAGGCACCTGTAGGGAGAAGAGGAGAGGCACCTCATGCCTCCTTTTTTCTCATTATTCTTGTACCACTTCTTCTTTAACTTGGCCCCAGGATCATGCATTTTTTATTTCCCATCCAACTACAATCACCGAAAGAGAAAAGATGAAGCCATTTGCCATCTTTTTATAAAACATGCTGCAAGTTAAAAATGAAATAGCAGAGGACAAATCTAATTGCTAGAATTAGACCTGTAAATTACCTGTGTACTTCATGTTTTCTACTTGGGATTCTCTCCAAAATAGAGGCAGATTGTCGTTACAATGATGCCTAGCAACCTCGATGTCCTACTGCTTAAATTAAAAAACTCTGCTCTTGGGCGGCACCTGTGGCTCAGTGAGTAGGGCGCCAACCCCATATACCAGGGGTGGTGGGTTCAAACCCAGCCCCAGCCAAACTGTAATAAAAAATAGCCAGGCATTGTGGCGGATGCCTGTGGTCCCAGCTACCATTCTCTTAGGCAAGAGAATTGCCTAAACCCCAGAGCTGGAGACTGCTGTGAGCTATGATGGCACAGCACTCTACCAAGGGCAATAAAGTGAGACTCTGTCTCTACAAAAAAAAAAAAAAAGAAAAAGAAAAAGAAAAAAGAAATTAAAAATAAAGAAATAAAATAAAAATAAAATTTAAAAAAAAAAACAAAACTCTGCTCTGCTACTTCCTAGCTCCTTGGTCTCAAGCAAGCTATTTAACCTCCCTGTGAAATTTAGATATTAACAGTGCCTATCTTTTGAAGTTAAAACAAGGATTAAATAAACTGATGCATGAAAATCCTTAGCATAATACCTAGCACACAGCAAGGGTTTAATAAATTTTCACAATCATTGTGTACATTGATTTTAATTTTTCTTCCTGCCCTTTTGACATTAGTGAGTAGAGTACTTCTTTTTTTTCTTAATTTTTATTAAATCATGACTGTATACATTTATGGGGTACAATATAATGATCTGATACACAATGTGGAATGCTTAAATCAACTAATTAACATAACCATCACCTCACTTACTTATTTTTGTGGTAAGACATTTACAATACACTCTTAGTTGTTTTGAAATGTCCCCTTGCATGTGTACAATAAGTGAGATCCCTCCAAACACCTTCTCTTCCCCACCCCTCTGCCTTTCTGGACTATCTTCGTGTTTTATCATTGGTATGAATGCGCAAGTGTTTATGTACTGGTTTCATAATAGTATTGAGTACATTGGATACTTTTTTCCATTCTTGAGAACTTTAAAAGTTAGTAGTTATCCAGGATAACCTAAGTCCAGAAAAAAATAAACAAACAGCTTCCAGGGAAAAATCCTACCTGCTAAGAGCAACCTGTGTTCCAGATAGCTGAGATTCTTCCCCAAAGCAGTAGATACTTCTACCTACTCTCTTCTCCCTACGGGTGCCAAAAACTGGCCCACGAAAGGAGACGGGAGTGGCTAAACTGGTTGGTAGTTTCTTTTGTTTTCATTTCTTAATATGCATTGCCACCTTCCATGAACAGCTAAAAGACACCAGAAACCCAAATGACAGAGCGCATGTTTTATCCTTCCAAGGCTCTCCAGTCACTTTTTCGTCGGTACAGGGACCTCTTAGGGGAGAAAGTGGTTTTATTTCCCCCCAGAAATAAATGAGACTAAGAAAGTTGTTGGCATGTGCTGGGGAGAGGGTAGCTCAGCTCCAGCACTCCCGTCCTTAAATCGTCCTTCCTAGGTGGACATGAATGGAGATTGGAGGATTATGAGCTGCTAGGCGTGGGCTTGGGGATGACAGTGATTCTCAACAGCTAGAAAAACTAGTGGAAGATTTTTCCTGGCCACGGAGGATTTAGCTTGGAGAATTCAGGGGGATACTCAGCTCCAAATGGAAGAAGGCAGTTCTAGATGGGAAACCAAGTTGCAAACAGACCCATAGAAAAAGCACACTGCCCATTAGACTATTCCTTTACGTCAAGATTTTTTTTAAAAATGGTATCTTCAGCTTACTCGCCTTTCTACCACCTCTCCTTTCTTGTAGTCTCAACCCAAACCAGCTCCTCCTCTTTCCAGCCCTCCTGTTTTTAAAAAGTGTTGCTTAATTAGCTCCTATGCTAATTAGCAAGGGAGGGAAAGAGGTGATTGGCTGGGTGAGAACAGCACCGCCCAACCCATTCTCCTCACACCCTCCTGGACAAAACAGCTGGAGTGAGAAGCAGGCAGTGGATTGGCTGAGGCAGAGGCAGGGTGGGGGTGAGGCAGTACAGATGAAGCATTTACCTGCCTAGGTAAGTCAGGAGGAGGTCAAAAGGAGGAGAAAACAGGAGGAGGCAGGGGAAGCAGTCTCTGTCTCTCTCTCTGCCCTTTGAAATAAAAGGGTATTCTTTTCCTCTCTTCAGCCCCTCAACCCATTGGAGGTGAGTTAATCACTAACCAACTACTGCTTATCCGGCGGCAAGGAGAGGGGCTTCACGGGAAGTATGAGCTGCAGGGTTTGGGGAAGAAAAGCGGCTTCCTCTCGGTTCTCAATTCTTTGGGTCTATTCTGGGATCAGAGTGGGCGGGGAGCTTCTTGAGATTGTAGTATTTTTATGGAGACCTGGGCTTGGGACACATCTTTTTCATTTACCTATTTAGTTAGATAAACATATTGTGCAAACAACAAGAAATGAGAACAGCTTTGCCTCGGAAATTTCCATCTCTGAAACTGAATTGTGACTTTGGAAGAGAATAGTTTGGAATAGAGGGAGTCAAAATGGGGGGATTGCCCAGGTGAGCAGAATGTCTTGGTTTTTTTCCAGTGCATTTGTAGCAGGAAATTCTCCCCAGGTTTTATCAACTCAGTGTTGATCTTTATTTAAATAAAAGGTGCAGGGTGTGTATGTTCCATCATGGTAGTGTGATAATGGAGCTCTCTGTGGACAGGTGTGTAAGGTGTGAGCCATACTAGGTTGTTTGTAAAGGGATGTGAAGTTTGGGCACGTTGGGAAAACTCTTACCTCCAACTACCAGCTATCTTTGGAATCTAGCTGCAATGTCGAGTTGCCCCTTAACAGATACAAAGACTGGCACACAGAAAGCTACTCGACTGTGCCAGGCCTCACCCACATTAATATTTTATGGCAGCATATCAGGTCTGGTGAGAATTCCCAGCAGAAAGTGTGGCAGAGACTACAGAGAGAAGAAGCACACCAGGATAGTGTTTTCCTTCAGGTGTTCCAACTGAGAGTTGACAGTGTGTGTGGCAAGTTTACCTGCTCAAGGAAGGTAGATGGAGGAGTCTCACAGCGGAGCAGCTAAGCACTCCTCCTTTAGCCGTCAGGGTTAACAGTCTGGTCACTAAGTTGGCTCTTTTGCTCCCGTTGCAGAGAAGAGGGAAATGGGAAGACCTCAGCAGCAGTCTTCTTCACACACAGCCCTGGGTGAATATGTAGGTTTTCCAGTCCTGGCAATTGGAGCTCACCCCATACCACAGAACTAACCTACCACACTCTCTGATGGAGAGGTGCCCTAGATGATGTGAGCAATAATGCCCCTCTGCAGTGTGTAATACCCTCTTCAGGAGGGTATTTCTACCCACCCCTTCCCTCAAACCCACTGGTAAGAGGGAAGATTATACCATTGCCCAAACACACAGGAGCTTGCCCACGTGCCCACAGAGAGGGATATGCGCACAGTGCACACTTTAGTCTTCTGGGCATTTTTTAAAGGATGTTCTTCAGCCTAAGGTGCATTTCTGGGTAGTCAGTGAAAAGCAGAGACACCTGGTTTGAGAGAAATAGGAAACCTATTTGACTAGTGGGCAGAGAGGCAGAACTCCTGGAGGATATGGGTGAGCTGCTAGTAGGAGAATGATAAGAAGGCCTGGGCCTGTTTAGAAGGTTTGAAGAATACACCCTGGGGTGGACTGCAGCCCTCTCCCCACCCCACCCTCTTCCGATGCCAGAACCTCATGAGCGATTTATTTCCTCTTTTCCAAAGTTTGTCTGGTTTCCATTGAAGTAGTTAATATTTAATGTGTCATTGGATGGGTGGCCCTGGCTATAGGCTGTACATATTTCTTAACCCATTCCCTCCTTCTCTTAAGTCCCCCAAAGAGGTCAAGGGTTAAAACATATCAAACTCTTACCTTGAGTGTTTTGATTGTTTCTCAGATTTCTTATCAGGCAGAAATAAAATATCAATATCGGAGGTTTCGATGGCTGCCCTGAAATAGCCCCCAAGTTTCAAGGTTGTAAAGTTGGTGAAAGGAAATGAGTGCTATTTTTTTTTTTTAAACCATTCCAACTCTTTGAGTCAGAAAACTAGGTATAGAGAAAACGTGCCAGCACTTGTGAGCTCACTCAGCTTTGGTTTCAGGTCGATTGCTCTCTGCGGTGATTATGTGGCGTCTGTCGTCGTGCTCTGCCCTTGGCAGTTGGTACCATTTCTTTACTCAAGAAATACCTGGTGTTGGGGCAATAAACTCGTCTGGGAGTATAAAGCTGAGCCAGATAATTTACAGAGTAAGGTATGAAGTAATAGAAGAAAAACGATCTTACGGCTTTTAATATTTAGTCAGGGGTGGCCAGTGAGCCTTCTTGGGGTGAACATCCTCAAGCCCCTGTTGCTTCTGGATCTTCTGATGCCCTCTGGAGAGCTTCCCTGTATATGCAGGGATGGGCCATTCCCTCCTTCTGTTAGGGAGGAATTATGGGAAGAGTCCCAGCTTTCTCATCTGCAAAAGGAGGAAAATGTCCTGTCCTGCCTATGTCATCACCATGACCATGTTATTTTGCAGGTCTAATTAGCATATCTGAAAGCAGTATGTAAGCTCTGTGCTCATGTGCTCTTGGGAGCAGCACTAGGCCTATTGCCTTTATCTCTTCCAGCTGCTTCAGAACATCCCAGGTTCTATCTGAGAGTGTGCTTCCCTGGTGGGGAGGAGAGCTAGCTAACCACCGTAAAGTCTGAAGCAGAGTTGGAAGAACAGGGTAGTAATTTTCTCTGAAAGTAAGAGGCAGCATCTGCTCGCCCATTCATAGAAAATATTATGTTAATTATAGTGAGTCACTTTAAGTATTTATTGCCCAAAGTTTATAGATAAGAAAACTGGAGCCAAAAATTAGACCCTTAGATCTTCACTGACTTCTTGACAACAATATCCCTTTGTCTTGTAAGTGTTGTACCCTTGGTGCCTATTAGGTGCTCATGTTAGTTTAACTAAGAACATTCACCAAATTCTACCAAACCATATATTCTTACTTTATTTATTAACTAAGAACATTCACCAAATTCTACCAAACCATATATTCTTACTTTATTCTGAGAAATAAAGTAAGAAAAAGCTTACAGTGATAGATTAGAAACCAAGAAAAAGCCTTCCAAAAGCCCAACCCAGGCTGAGCAAGGTGGCTCACTCATGTAAACCTAGCACTCAGGGAGGCTGAGGTGGGTGGATTGCTTGAGCTCAGGAATTCAAGACCAGCCTGAGCAAGAGCAAGACCCTGTCTCTACTCAAAATACAAAAAAACTAGGCAGGCAGTGGGGTATGCCTTTAGTCCCAGCTATGCAGGAGGCTGAGCAAAAGCATTGCTCAA
Organism: Loris lydekkerianus; assembly: GCA_963574355.1. Lineage (NCBI taxonomy): Eukaryota > Metazoa > Chordata > Mammalia > Primates > Lorisidae > Loris > Loris lydekkerianus. The sequence continues at coordinate 86,937 of CAUYPK010054629.1, forward strand.
GCCCAAGAGTTTGAAATTGCTGTGAGCTATGATGCCAGGGTACTCCACCCAGGGTGACATAGTGATCCTTTGTCACAAAAAAAAAAAAAAAAAAAAAAAAAAGCCCAACTCAATACACGCTAGAACAGATGGCAAGTCCATTCATCCAGCATTTTTTGGGTGCTTTCTGTGGGCTTCAATTTATGAGAGATGGATCTTCTTTGCTATAAAGGTGTCAGCCCCAGGGAACATCAGGAATGGGCTAAAAACATGTACTATCTGTAGCTGGGCAGATATTAACAGAGTAAATAGCTGAGATGACTGAATTTTATCCATGTGATTTCTCATGTTCCTGTTTCTTTGGGGTTCTGGGTATTGGGGAGCCCTCATGAAAAAACTCTTAAGAGCTGTCTCACCTGGTGTTGATTTATCATTGGGTTTCATGATGTCTCTGCCCCTCTGGTCCCATCATCTCCTGAGAGGTTCTGGACCCTTGCGAACCACATGTGTCTGGCTCATCAAAGACCTTCCCTTTTCTTCCCCAAGTACCCTGCCCCTCCAGCCTGCCCCACTTGAGGGACTCCTCCCAAGCAGATGAAGAGTTCCATACTTGCCAGCCCTGTAGAGTTGGAAGGCTGACTCACCCTACCCAGCCCAAACCTGACTTCAGCACAGGAAATAATTAAAGGGACATCTGCCCTGGCATCTAAACCCCAAGTCCCCAGATCTCAAATACAATGCATTTTTTTAAGGGTATTTTTACCTAGGGTTAGGAGGGTAGAAAACATCTTGGAAAATGTAGCATGATATTATAGGGAATCAGATAAATTTTATTCTAATTCCAGCTCTCTCTTTGGCCTTGGAACTATCTTTTAATCTTAATTCTTTAGAATTTCATTGTAACAGGGGGGAGTGCCTGCCCAATTCTGGTATTTTCCACAAACAGGCATATGAAATCCTTAGGAATTTCAAAGGGATGATGGCACTCCCTTCCTCTGCTACTACTATCGTCATAATGAACTTGAAACTTTTTTTCTCCTTCCCTCCTCAAGGAGTCAGAGTTGGGAGGAAGCTATCCAGGACATTTCTCTTTTATCTGACACAGGCTAGGATACTTCATTGGGAATACAGGCAACAACAGAGGCGATAATGCACTAGAGAGAAAATGGGTTTTAACCCCTGCAGGTGTCCTGTTCAGGTCTGCCAGACTAGGGAGATAATGATGGCCATGGTGGGAGTGGTTGTGATGTTGTTATCTATGTTAGCAGCTGGCAAGTTCTAAGCCATACACTATGCAAAGTGTTTTATATGGAGTATTATGTTTTATTTTATTGACACTGCTGAGATGGGTACAGTTAAGTTCTCTGTCCCTTCTCTCAAGTCTATCTATTGTCTCCCTTGAAGCCAGAACCCTTCTTTCCTGAACTCTTATTTCTGAGTCAAGTTACCGTATATACTAGAATATAAGCCGAGTTTTTCCAGCACAAAATTTGTGTTGTTTTTTTTTTTTTATAGAGACAGAGTCTCACTTTATGGCCTTTTTGGTAGAGTGCCGTGACATCACACAGCTCACAGCAACCTCCAGCTCCTGGGGTTAAGCGATTCTCTTGCCTCAGCCTCCCAAGTAGCTGGGACTACAGGCGCCCACCACAACGCCCGGCTATTTTTTTTGTTGCAGTTTGGCTGGGGCTGGGTTTGAACCCACCACCCTCGGCATATGGGGCCAAAATTTGTGCCAAAAAACCCGAACTCAGCACAAATTTTGTGCCAAAAAAACTCGGCTTATACTCGACTATATATAGTAGTTTAATCCTAGAAAGATCTTGTCTTTTTCTTATTATAAGAACCATAATAGTTACTCCTTTAACCATTAAATGTATTTACTACCACCTAAACTGTGCTGTCATTTAATCCTAACATTAACTATTTAACAAGGAAAAACAGACTCAAAGGAGTGATTTGCCTCAAGTCACATAATTGTAAATGATTAGACGGGGATTTGAACCCAAGACTCAGCTACCTCCAGAACCCAAGTTATTAACTCCTGTATTTATTTATTGTTTATAGTAAAGAAAATGTAGGTTAAGCTTTCTAGTTCAGAGAAAACTTAAGAGAAATGATAGAAGCTCCTTTCTGATTAGATGCTTTTCCACCACCTAAATCGGTTCTTCTACATGTATTTGAGCCGACTCGTGTGTCCTTCCAGGTAGGCCAGGGGTGTCGGGAGCTCTCTGCTTGCTTGGTGTCCTTGCCGCCATGCTGCTTCAGGGCTTGGGCAGAGGCTTGCTGAAGCCTGGGCTCATATGTGGCTTTGATTCTTCTCTTTTCAGGCCCAGCTTGGGACATTCTTCGCTTCCCTTCGCTTCCCCTCTGGGAGCCCCCTTTGCCATCCCTGCACCTTGTTTCGGGCAAATGCCTGAGACGGAACTGTGGCCAGCGGGGCCTGGCTCAGAACCTGTGACCCGCGTCGGCAGCTGTGACAGCATGATGAGCACCACCTCCACCCGCTCTGGATCTGTATGTACCCTCCCTTCTGCAATCTGGCCTGCTTTCCGCACCTCTGCCCTGCCCTGCCCTGCCCTCCCGCCTGTCCCACTGGCTGCACCTTCTCTTTCATCTTCCTGGTCAGAGAGTGAATCACAATATCAACGGGTGCTTTCTGCCTCTGAGTCAGCCCAGGTGCTGAAGAAAACAGAGTGGGACGCCCTAGAGAGCATTCGGACAAACGAGACATTCCTCCCCCACCTCCAATTGTCACTAGACTGGAGGGTTGAATTGAGGAGAGAGAGCAGGCCAGTTATCCCAGGTCATGGTGGAAATCAGAACTTAGGTTCTTGTGGCATATAGATTCTTGAAGTTCTCTGCCATGAGCAGCACTACTTCAGTCTCTTACAAAGATCAAAGAAAATAGAGTACTTAAGAGTCTGTGTTCTGAAGCCAAACAGATCTGAGTTCTCTACTTAGAAGCTATATGACCTTTGGAAAATTATTTAATTTCTTTAAACTTATTAGTCTTTTCAGTTTTCAAACAGGGATAAAATTTATACAGAATTCTTTGGCTTTTTGAGGGGAATAATATGACACAGAGCTAAGGCACCCAGCATATGCCTCTGCATAGAAAAGAAATAGTCTATCCAGGAGCAGAAACTGAGTCTCTTCCAAAGACACTGTATAAGTTGTAATTTTTCTAGGCATTTTTTTTTTCTTGAAACAAAGTCTCCCTCTGTTGGATACAGTGCTATGGCACCAGTTTAGTTCATAGCAATCTCAAACTCCCGGGCTCAAGCGATCTTCTTACCTCAGCCTCCTGAACAGCTGGGACTGAAGGTGCCTGCCACAATGCTCAGCTAATTTTTTCTATTTTTAGTAGAGATGGGATCTCACTCTTGCTCAGGCTTGTTGGGTGTGAATTTAAATCTCGGTTGTTGTAAGGCGGTTGTGAAAGAGTAAATCTGCCCTGTGTCCACATGGAAGCATTCTTTTGTTGTTCATGCTTGTCACGTGCCTAGGTATGCTAGAGGATTTATACTTTCATGCTTTATATCCTATAGAGGCTTTTGAAAATTTAAGGATTATAAAGGTTCCTGCTGCATGTAAAGGATGTTTAATATACTCAATAGATTTTAATATGTAAAAGTGGAGTAGAAAAAGCAACACACACAAATCCAAAGCGCAGGCAATCTATACATAACTTCTTTTTGACCCTAGATGATAGGGTCATAGACAGAGACATCTTTCTGTGTCTGTCAAGCTGAAGCCAATATGAGTAGTCATATAGCACTGGAACCAGAATGTGGGAGGGATTAAAGATTTTCACAGTGAGCCATTCATAAAGGAGACATTCAGAGTTGGCTTATCCTTGGTAAGACTATTTTAGGAGGCAGAGGACAATAAAGGAGATCGTTCTACGAGTTGGCTTTAGGGCTCCCAAGAGCTATTTGGGACTTCCCTTACCACATAGACCCCGACCAGTCACCTGACAAGTAGCTCTTTAAGGGGCACAGACAACTGGAAGGGTTGTTCAATACCCCTCTCTCCTCGTTGCAGGATATTTTTAGAGTTGTCTCAAAATCTTTCCTGGCCATCTTAGTATGTCTGAGGAATATCCAATGCTAAAGTGTCCCAAGTGTTAAGACGAATGATGGAGATGCCAAGAAGAGCCTCAGGTTGAATTACTTATATTCACATTTATCCTTTTGGTTTTCCTGTTAACCTCCTCCTTGGGAAAATAACTATTCTATCAACCTTCCTGCCTTGGTAGAGTATGGACAGTAACCATCTGAGATGGCCATAGTATTTGCTTCCAAATATCCCTATGTGCTTGCTCTCTCATCATGAAAATGATCTTCTTAAATATCTACTTAATACTAAGCTACTTTCCCCTCTCTCCATACCAGTCAGTTTCTCTACCCTTTCTCCTTCTCTCAGTAAACTAATATTTGCTTAAGAAATTCATACGTATTTGAATGTTAGCCAGAGCCAAATGTCATCAAGAAAGCAAATATACAAGGGAAAAAACCCTGTATGGAATGCAGCTCAAAGTCAAGTGTAAATTATTTAGTGCATTTATCTGGGGCTAGCCATGCCCCTGTTCCCATTGGCCTGGCAGCCTATAGTTGGTTGTATTTCCTGTTTGTCCTCATACTGTCCTTGACATACCAGATCAAGTATGCAGAAGTACTTTGAAAAGTTAAAAGCAATACCAGTCAAGTCTCGGGTAAAATAATTATGTTGTCCGTATAATTTGGAGCTAATTCAGAGACACACAAAATAAAGTACTTGACAAAGGTCACACAGAAGAATTTGAACTGGAACCTGGGACTGCTTCTGCTCTGTGCCCCTATGCATTCCACCTAGGATTGAGCAAAAGAGGGGGCCCTGCCATCTGCCTGGCCAGCAGCAGAGCAGGGTGCTAGTGGGCCAGCTGCCTGCCAGTCGTGCTCTACCTAGTACCTGTTGTATAAGGAAGCAACACTGGCTGGTTTGCAGAGTAGCACCAGGGAAGGTTTCCAGCCCTTCAGCATTCCTTCCCCATGGCAGGGAGGTTCTCAGGCCCCGCCAGTTTCTGCCAAAGGAGCTCCCTCTCACAGCTTCCCCTCTCACAGCTCCCTCTCACAGCTCCCCCTCTCACAGCTCCCCCTCTCACAACTCCCCCTCTCACAGCTCCCCCTCTCACAGCTCCCCCTCTCCTCACAGCTCCCCCTCTCACAGCTCCCCCTCTCCTCACAGCTCCCCCTCTCACAGCTCCCCCTCTCCTCACAGCTCCCCCTCTCACAG
>CAUYPK010054632.1:0-54487 GCA_963574355.1 Loris lydekkerianus
ACAGCCCTCAGAATAGGAGAAGATATTTTCAGGTTATGTCTCCGACAAAGGTTTAATAACCAGAATCCACAGAGAACTCAAGCATATAAGCAAGAAAAGAACAAGTGATCCCTTTGTAGGCTGGGCAAGGGATTTGAACAGAAACTTCTCTGAAGAAGACAGGCGCACGGCCTACAGACATATGAAAAAATGCTCATGATCTTTAATCATCAGAGAAATGCAAATCAAAATTACCTTGAGATACCATCTAACTCCAGTAAGATTAGCCCATATCACAAAATCCCAAGACCAGAGATGTTGGCGTGAATGTGGAGAAAAGGGAACACACTTCTACACTGCTGGTGGGAATGCAAATTAATGCATTCCTTTTGGAAAAATGTTTAGAGAACACTTAGAGATCTAAAAATAGATCTGCCATTCAATCCTATAACTCCTCTACTAGGTATATACACAGAAGACCAAAAATCACATTATAACAAAAATATTTGTACCAGAATGTTATTGCAACCCAATTCACAATTGCTAGGTCATGGAAAAAACCCAAGTGCCCATCAATCCATGAATGGATTAATAAATTGTGGTATATGTACACCATGAAATATTATGCAGCCTTAAAGAAAGATGGAGACGTTGCCTCTTTCATGTTTACATGAATGGAGCTGGAACATATTCTTCTTAGTAAAGTATCCCAAGAATGGAAGAAAAAGTATCCAATGTACTCAGCCTTACTATGAAACTAATTTATGGCTTTCATATGAAAGCTATAACCCAGTTATAACCTAAGACTACGGGGACGAGGGAGAGGGAGGGGAGGCAGGGGGAAGGATGGGCAGAGGGAGGATGAATGGTGGGATTAGACCTGTGGAGCATCTTACAAGGGTACATATGAAACTTAGTGAATGTAGAATATACTTGTCTTAACACAATAACTAAGAAAATGGCAGGAAAGCTATGTTAACCAGTGTGATGAAAATGTGTCAAACTGTTTATAAAACCAGTGTATGGTGCCCCATTATCGCATTAACGTACACAGCTATAATTTAATGTTAATGAAAAATAATAAAATTTAAAAAATATATAAATAAAATTTAAAAAAATGAAATGAAATAAAAATAACTGGTTTCTTCTATAACATATGATTTATTAATTTTTGTTCAATGTTCATAACACTGTTACAAGGTAGAAACTGTGGCTACTCACCATTCTACAGATGAGACAGTGATTGACAGAGAGAATGTGGACTTGGTCCAAGACTGAGGATTCACCATTGGGACAACTTGAATTTGTGTCCAGTACCTCATCTCCAGAAACTGTCAAATATTTGTTGTTAAGTGAAAGAAGCAGGCTGCACAAGCATGCATACTTGAGGAGGTCATTAAAATAATGCTCACCATGTTCACACACTGACATGGAAAACTTCACCTAGTGACGAAAATGTGGGTTGGAAGATGAGTGCAATCATAATGATGCAATCCTGGAACAGAAGTCACAATGCAAGCGGATAAAGAGTCAGTGGGAATTGAAGAATGTAAAGGCAGATGGAGAGGTACTGGCTCCCCAACCAAAGCAATTGACATGGCATCATGTGCTCCCCAAGGAACATTGCCCTAAGATGGAAAAACTTCTTTCTTTGTGGACATGCCCAGGCTAGTAAGAACAATCAGTTAAATGTTTACAGAAAGGAAAGTTACCAGAGGGCTTCACACGGTTACAGCTGGGGGCTGGGCACCTGTGGAGGTTACGGGAAGAAGTACTCTGCTATATTCTCCTTTTAGCAAATTATTCTTTCTTAAGTTTTAGGGAACTAATCAAACAGAACAGACAGCTAAGCACCATTGTGGTTAAGCCTTGAGCAAAGTGTTCTCGATTTAGATTAACTATGCATGTGTCTAGCAGCATATGTGCTGAACAAAGAATTTTTTAGAAGTTTTTATGATTTCACATTATATGTTCCTTTTTCTATTTCTATACCTTTTTTTTTCTTTTGACTAGTGTTGTGTATAAAAATACCCAATATATGTGGGTAGTCACCAAGAGCCTGAGCAAGCCTTGGTCTCCCTTTCACATTCATTCTGTGTGCAGTGCTTGTCTCTATGTCTCTGAGCATCTAGTTCTGAGGACAACAGTCAGAATACAGGCAACTCTTATTTGTCCTTAGAATTTCAAAGAGAAGAAAGAGACCTAGAGACAGGGCCAGATATGTGTACAGAGTGAAGGATCCCGTACCTAAATGGGGGTGAAAGTTCAAAGAGGAATTTTTTTTAACCTTGCATTCCTTGAAAGTTTAGAAAATATTCAAGTTAATGTGAAACAGCCATCTCATCTCAGTTTTAAACCTTGCAGTTGCCTATGTACTCATTTGCCTTCTGACCTTCTATAGTCACTTTGGAGAACATGTGACACCTCCAATGGAATAACAGCAGTCAATACATATTTCCTTATTGGTCAATAACAAAAGGGAAAATTGTGAGAAAGAAATGCCAGAAACACTTGAAGTGTTGGCTCTAAGGGATACAGTCATAGTTAAAATCCTGGTGTAATGTGGCTGAATAATACATGATCTGAAGGTCCTGCACTGGTAACTGCAGGATGGATCTGCAACGTTCCTATAAACATAATGCTATTAGCACACTGAGCAGTCCAGGAGCTGCCATCAGGCAAACACCAAACTTTGCTTCCCTGGGGAGATCTATCTCTGAGCTCACCAGTTAAGTTCAAAGACACACCTATCTCCCGACATGGGGAACTATATTTGAGACAACTCAAAGATATGATGTTGAACAGCTATTATGAGATAATGAAACACTCAAGAATGTAGACAACCTCTGCTTTGAAAACATGGAATCTAACAAATATCAGAGAGATACTTGCTCCCTTAATGTACATGTCTGTGTAATCATCAGGAGGAACAACTTTCAAAATGTCTCCTTAGCCCAGGGGCTCAATAAACACCTACTGCTGTACCAGAATATTTCAAGGGCCATTAAAGTCCCACTCCATGCCCTATACTATGGACAAGTTTTCTTATTTACCCTCTAGACAATGTGAGTAAGGGTGGTATGGCCAATCCCATTTCCCAGATGACCAACCTCAGGATCACAGAGCCTAAGCCAACTCCCCAGATAAGTGACAGGATTAGAATTAGGCTCCCCTTTTCCCTCTCTAGAGTACTCTGAGCAACCTTCTTTTTAAAACATGGGTTTTCAGGACTTGACAAATGGTGACATCACAGTTCTATGCTATTGTGACCAAAAGGGTCAACACTCCACAACTTGTGTGGGACATAAAGATGACACAGGAGATGAAATCCTGGCCTTTGTGGCAAGAGACATTGGTGTAGGGACCCATTAGGTGGCTGTTTCCTCAAGTGCTGAATGGGCTCAGGCAGAAGCTCAAATGTTGATCTTGGGACAGAAAAGCCAGAGGGAAGGGAGCTACTGAAAGCAAGTGTAGGGAGGGGATAGGTTGGGGCCTTGGCTGCAAGGAAGTTTTCCATCTCTTTTAATCCTAAGAGCTAGTCTCCCTTACTCCTTATAAGCACCATTATGACCATTGTTCAGGTCACAGTGTTGCCTTTATTGGAATTTATATAAATCAGGTAGACACATTTGCTATCTCATGACTGGCTTGTAACTCTGCTATACACTAATGTTTGATCATTTTTCCTGGTGATTCCAGGGCTCTGAATGATGTACTCTCACCGTGAACTGAGAGGAAGTATTCCCCTAGGGTGCTCTCCACTATTTTTCCTTCATAAATTTTAACATATACAATTTTAAAGTCAGGTTATTGAAATTTAAAACACTTTACAAAAGAAAATAACACTACCAATGTATTAACACAGGGAGAATTACTGGCAAACTACATATCAGGTATTGACTCATTATCTATGATTTGTGAACCACATTCTGTAAGAACATGTCTGGCATCCATTTCAACCGAAATTTTCATGAAAAAAAAAAAAAAAACTTGAATAAGGAACATGTTACAATATGACAAAACTACAAGTACTAATATGGTACAGAAACAAATTCCAAGAATAATGACTTGAAAAGACAATTTGAAGAAAAATAATACTGTGATTCCCCTTTTGGACAAGACTGTGAGTTTAAGTGTATATATTCACATACACTTGTGGTACGTGTGCCCCATGAGGAGAGTATGGATCAATTTCTTGACAACAGAAGCTTTCCAACCAGAAGTTAGGAATCATGCCAGTAAGAAATGCAGATTAATTTCAGTTTACAAATATACTTTCATGTATTGTTTGAAATTTTGTATTCAGAAAAACAATTTTGATAAAGTCTTTTGCAAAGATTGGCAAAAGTAATGTACATGTGTTCATTTGATTTGAAAGTGTATTCGATGTTCAATTTTAAGGAGAAAAAAAGCAGATATACTGAATTAATACAGTGTGTGTGTTTGTTTCTGTCTCATTTCACTTAACCACCTGAATAAACACAGTTTGGCTTCATATTCTAGGCAGGCCAGTGATGGAATCAATATCAATTTTAGATGTCTCAGGAAATGATAGATACAGAGAAATTGCTACCATGAGCTGAATTACTCCAGAAAATATTTTCTTGAACCCAAGATCCCAAACTACCCCCTCCCTACTCCTTACTGAGCTCTGCCATGTTTGCTGCAATCATAGATCTGGCCACTACAAGGCATTCATTTCTATTTAGGCTTTGTTTTCTAATAAAAAGGAGTACATTTCTTAAAGAATAACAAAAGACTTTAAATGGTTTGTTTGCTATGTTAACAGATCTCTTTAGTAATAGCCACTTGCATATTAAATCAGTTCCTTTGTTTGCCACAAATCTACAGCCTATTCACTGATGTAGGTCTTCTCCAATCAGTGTAGACTGAGGATTTCGCCCTGCAGATGACTCGCTCCCAGGAACAGGGTACTCTCCCTTAAATACAGCCCCCTACAGACGCTTCACATAGCTTTTCCTACCCCCTTTAAAAGGCATCTGACCTCCAGGACCATGGAAACAGCTTACCAGACACCACTCTGATACCCCCACCCTCTTTTAGTCTCCTCTTTCCTTCCCTGACCTGCGCTATGCTTGCTACAGACTGTCAAAAGTGAAAGTGGAATACTTAACAAAATTGAGCAAATACTGGGCTTTAAAGCAAATCATAACAAATCCAAAAACGCTTTCATTCAATATTTTGTAAATAAGGGTATATTTAGCTGCAATTTTCCAGTTTTCCTTTGTATGGAAAATTTAAGGGCAGTTTTGGAATGCACTACAGATGTCCGTTTCATCCTAGGGATGCCACAGGATTTGTAGTCTTCTTTTACACTGTGAAGGAATGTGAACCTGAAAGAGCCAATCCTTTTGAATAGTGAATTAAACTAAAACTAAAATAGAGCCAAGGAGCCAGGTGCTGACTAATCACAAATGTATTGTACCTTCCAGAAAACACACATCTTTTTAACTTTTGATATTCAGAGCTCCTCAGGCTCAGGCAATCAGAGCTCAGATATATTAAACAATCACTGATTAACAAACAAATCAGTCACCTTTATTGACCAATCAGGACTCAACTGAATTGACCAAACATAACTATGGAAGTTTCAATCTTTCATTTGCATAAAGTGAACAGGTTGGAAAATCTGGGCAGCAACTTTGCTTGCCTGAGACATTTACTGCAAAATTTATTTGCTGTATGTTCATTTTTCCTGGGGGAGAATATCGTAACTTTCATCAGATTCTTACAGTGTTCATGAATAACAATGTTTTAGAACCATAGCCTTTGTAGTCACATAAAAAATTAGAATATTCATCTCTTTTTATCAATATATGGCCTTCCATTCTTGTTCCCCTCCTCAGACCTCATGTGTTTTCTCCTGCTTACCCTAAAGTCTATCATCTGAAATTCAAGTTTCTACAAAATAGGTCAATGTCTTTGTCATATGTGACAGCAGCACGGCTGCCTGTGACGCTTTGAGGCCAAACCTCCATGCCAATGTGCGCAGCATGCCAGGCACTGCAGCAAAAGAGATTTATTCTCTAGTTTAAGACTTAATGTTGTCTGCCCTCTTGTGTTTTGGACTTGCTCACAGCCTCTTACTCCTTTCTGCCTATTCATTCTGAAAGAAGAATGTGTGTTCTATGGCTGTCCCACCATTATGTTCCACAAGTAGATAACTTGTTTTGGTTTCATAGGCTCACAGTTGGTGGGATTTACTCTACAATGAATGGTGCTTTCATCTTACCTGTATCTGATTTACATAAGATTCTGGACTTTAGACATTTCAGCTGATGCTAGACCCAGTTCAGTCATCAGGGTCTGGCAAGGGAACAAGATGGCTGATGATGGGCACCTTTAGCCAGAAGTGCCTGATCAGGAGAGATTCTGGACAGATTTGGCCTCTAAACTAAAGGAGGGGAGTTCAGATAGAAAAGAAGGTAGAGAAGTATACATCATCTCAGCTGTGGCAAACTGTTACTCCAAGAAAGAGGATCCTAGTAAACAAATTCCAGGTACAAAGCCCAGCACCATGAGGATGAGAGATCTCTTCCCCAAACATGAGACTTCCTGCAGGCTCTCTCCAAGTGATCAGGAGACAAAAGACCTCTCATTTTACCCCATGGGTGAGACCCACCAAATACTGGGTGTCCTCTCACAGAGAGGTCCCACCTGTGAGCCTAGGAATCATCCTTCCCAGCATAAAACTGAACAAATACTCTTCCTGAAATACTGAATTTTCACCACACACTTCCCCGCTTGCCCAGTGGCCTGAAGGTCTACCCCTTGCAGAACCCAGAATGTTTAGCTGTTCCCTAAGAGGTCTGGGCATTGTAAAGATAAAAGTGCAGAAACAGTGACTCGACTGGAGGGAGGGGGGCACGGGAAGAAAGGGACTTTGGGTAGACCGAAACACAAGCAACACTGTCCTGCAGGTGATGGCACAGACCTCCCCATCTTCAGACTCAAGGGGGAAGCCTCTGACGCCAGTTTATGGCTGCTGAGGGCAAGTGAGCTAACCACCCTTCAGAATTTCAGCATTGGGGAAACTGACAACCAGTTGGGACTTTAAGAGCAGGGGGGCTGACCCCCATTTGGACTTCTAAGAGTGGAGCCACAGACTCCCAGTTTGGATGTTAAAGGGCAGAGCTCCTGGTCCTTGGTTTGGACATTCAAGGGTGGAGCCAGAGGCACGTGGTTTACAATTTCAAGGGATGGCCACCGATGACAGTTTTGGACTTTCAAGGGCGGATAAACTGAGGCCAAGATTGGACTTACAAAGGTGGAGGTGTTGATGCCTTTGTCCTGACTGTGGCTAGTCGTCTTTTCTGAATTGGTGATCCACCAGAGGGGATCAGGCTCCATCCCCTTGTGTTTGTTGGTTGGAACTGTCTGTGGATTTCCACTATTGGGATATTGGAGACACTTTGAGCTTTCCCTATTGTGCAGTGATTGTACTGTCCATGTCAATCTGTTTAGAAGTTTAGACCTGGGCTGTCCACCTGGGGTCCCTCCGAGATTGAGTGCCGGTTGTTTTAAAGTGGTAAAGGACTGAATCTCCTTCACCAGCTATCACTGGTGGGGGGTAAGGCAACACAGATGCTTGCATCTCTTTCCAGATGAGATACCAGCCTAATACCTCGATTCCTTAAGAATGGGTAAAGGTGGCTGATTTCAGCTCAGAGCCACCTAAGGCTCCCTTACTAAGCAGGTTTTCAGAGTCTTAGGCTAAATCTCTGAAAGGGACCTTTGTAAGACTGTAGGGGAAAATCCACAGTCACAAGCCCCAGCTCATTGGTGAAGGGTGGATTAACTCTACTTCCTGGCACCCCCAATCCAATCTTACCCTACCACTTTAAATAGACAAACTGCAGAAAATACTCATGGGGCAGAACCAGAGGAAGAACTCCAGAAACATGAATAATCAGAGTAGATCAACTCCCCCAAGGAATGAGAAAGGACATAAAACAGAAAATGCCATTCATAGACAAATGGCTGAAATGTCAGAAACAGAGTTCAGAATATGGATGGCAAGTAGTATCAGTGGAATGGAAGAAAAGTTAGAAATTGAAATTCAAAGACTAGTTCAAAAGGTGTCTCAAGAAATCAATGAATTCAAAGATAAAATCTCCAACGATACAGACATAATGAGAAAAGAAATAGCAGCACTTAAGGAAATGAGAAATTTATTCGAGGAGCTTCATAATACAGTAGAATCCCTCAGTAATACAGTGGATCAGGCAGAGGAAAAGATCTCTGAAGTTGAAGACAAAGCTTTTGAACGTTCCCAAACATGCAAAAAGGCAGACAAGTGGAGAGCAAAAAGTAATCATTCCCTGAGATAGTTGTGTGACCATGCCAAAGAACAAACATTCATCTGATAGGAATTCCTGAAGGAGAAAAGGATGGTCCTAAAGGCACAAATGCCCTTCTCCAGGATATAATGCAGGAGAATTTCCCAAGCATGGCAAAAGATAAAGAAATTCAGATATTAGACAGTTTCAGAACCCCAGAAAGACTCAATACAAATAAAGCATCTCCTAGACACATTTTAATTAATTTTGCCAAAGTTAATATAAAGAAGAAAATTCTGCAAGCAGCCAGACATAAAAAAAAAAAGCATTACCTACAAAGGGAGAAATATTAGAATGACTGCAGATCTCTTAGCCAAAACCCTTCAAGCCAGAAGAGGATGGTCATCAACCTTCAATCTAATAAAATGAAACAATTTTCATCCCAGCATTCTGAATCCAGCTAAACTGAGTTTCATTTAGGATGGAGAAATCAAATACTTCACTGACATACACAAGTTCAGTTAAGTTGCCATAACTACACCAGCTGTCCAGGATATTCTCAGGCCCATTTTCCATAATGACCAGCACAATGGTCTGCCACCAAAGTAAACTCACCCAGAAATTATTAAACAAAACAGAATTCCCACAATGGTGAAAGGATTAAAAATGTCCACTGGACCTTTGAAAAACATGACACCTAAAATGTTACCATGCCTATCAATCCTCACAATTAATGTGAATGACTTAAATTGTCCTCGAAAGAGGCACAGGTTGGCTGACCAGATATGTGCTGCATACAAGAATCTCATCTTACCTTAAAGGAGTGGTTCTCAACCTTCCTAATGCCACAGACCTTTAATACAGTTCCTGTTGGTCACGACCCACAGATTGAGAACTGCTGCCTTAAAAGATAAAGGATAGACTGAGGGTAAAGTTATGGACATGTATAATAAAGGCAAATGGAAATGAGAACAAAGAAAGTGTTACAATTTCATTTGAAGGTAAATTGGCTTTAAACCAACAAAGAAAGATAAGGATGGTCAATACATATTTGTCAAGGAAAACACCCTACATGAAGAGATTACGATAATTAACATTTATGCACCCTACCAGAATGCTCCTCAATTTATAAAGCAAACCCTAATGGATATGAACTGGATATCTTCCTGCACTATAATAGATGGAGATTTTGACACCCCTTTGACAGTTTTGGATAGATCCTCCCAAAAGAAACTAAACAAAGAAACATTCGACTTAAACCTGACCCTAGAACAAATGGACTTAACAGACCTCTATAACATTTCACCCTAATAAAACTGAATATACCTTCTTCTCATTAGCCCACGGATCATCCTCCAAAATTGATCGTATCTTAGGACACAAGTCTAAACTCATAAAATTTAAAAGAAGAGAAATTATTCCTCACTGTCTTCTCAAACCACCATACAATAAAAGTTAACTCAAGATCAACAGGAATCTTCATTCTCAAACAAACTCATGGATACTGAATAATCTTTGGCTGAATGATACCTGGGTCAAAGATGAGATTTAGAAGGAAATCACCAAAATTTGGGAACGAAATGATAATGAAGACACAAATTATTAAAACCTGTCAGATAGTGCAAAGGCTATCCTAAGAGGGAAATTTATAGCATTGGAAGCCTCAATAAAGAAAAAAAGAAAGAAAGGAAACCAATAACTTAATGTGTCATCTTAAGCAAAAGAATATTCCAACCCAAACCCAGCAGAAGAAAACAAATAACCAAAATTAGAGCAGAATTAAATGAAATTGAAAACAAAAGAATTATTCAGAAGATCAATGAAACAAAAAGTTGGTTTTTGGAAAAGATTAACAAAATTGATAAACCTTTGGCCAACATAACCAGAAACAGAAAAGGAAACTTTCTAATAAAGTCAATCAGAAACGATAAAGGAGAAATAACAGACACATCAGAAATTTTAAAAATCCTCAGTGATTACTACAAAAAACTCTATTTCCAGAATTATGAAAAGCTGAAGGAAATGGATTAATACCTGCAAGCATGCCACCTTCCTAGACTCAGCAGGAAAGCACTGAAAATTTTCAATAGGCCTATATCAACTACTGAAATAACGTCAACTATATCAAATCTGCCATAAAAGAAAACTCTGGGACTAGATGGATTCACATGAGAATTCTACCAAACCTTTAAATAGAACTACTACCTATATTACATAACCTTTCCAAAACAGAGAAAAAGAAGGAATACTTACCAACACATCCTATGAAGCAAGTATCACCCTGATTCCCAAACTAGGAAAAGACCCAACAAAGAGAGAAAATTACAGACCAATGTCATTAATGAATGTTGATGCAAAAAATTTGAATAAGATAATAGCAAACAGCACATCAAAAGAATTATACACCATGACCAAGTTGGTTTTATCCTAGAGTTACAAGGTTGTTTCAACATACATAAATCCATAAATATAATATATTACATGAACAAAATAAGAAACAAAGACCATATGATTCTCTCAATTGATTCAGAAAAAGGTTTTGATAATATCCACATCCTTTCATGATCAGAACACTTAAGAAAATAAGGATAGAAGGGACATTTCTTAAACTTATACAGGCCAGGTACAGCAATCCTACAGTCAATATCTTATTGAATGGACTAAAATTGAAAACATTTCCACTCAGATTATAAACTAGGCAAGGATTCCCACTGTCTTCACTGCTATTCAACATAGTAATGGAAGTCTTAGCCATCTCAATCAGGCAAGACAAGGCAAACGAGGGGGTCCAAATAGGTTTACCGGTGATCAAACTGTCAGTCTTCACAGATGATATGATCGTATACCTAGAAAACCTCAGGGACTCAACTACAAAACTATTAGAAGTGATCAAGTAATACAGCAGCATCTCAGGATACAAAATCAATACTTACAAATCAGTAGTTTTTATATATGCCAACAATAGTCAAGCTGAAAACAGTCAAGAACACTATTTCTTTTACAGTAGTGCCAAAGAAGATGAAATATTTGAAAATTTACCTAACAAAGAATGTGAAAGATTTCTATAAAGAAAATTATGAGACTCTGAGAAAAGAAAGACCTGAACATGTTAGGAATTGGAAAACCATACCATGTTCATGGCTGAGAAGAATCAACATTGTTAAAATGTCCATACTACCCAAAGCAATCTACAAATTTAATGCAATCTCTATTAAAGCACCATTGTCATACTTTAAAGAGCTTGAAAAAAATAGTGTTTCATTTTATATGGAAACAGAAAAAAACCTCAAATAGTCAAGGCATAACTCATAAATAAAAACAAATCAGGAGGGATCATGTTACCAGACCTCAGGATATACTATAAATCTATAGTGATCAAAACAGCATGGCACTGAAACAAAAACAGAGAGGTATATGTATGGAACAGAATAGAGAACTAAGATATGAACCCAGCTACTTGTCGTCATTTGATCTTTGATAAGCCTATCAAAAACATTCAGTGGGGGAATGACTCCCTATTTAACAAATGATACTAGATGAACTGGCTGGCAACCTGCAGAAGACTGAAATTGGACCCCCACATTTTGCCATTAACAAAAATTGTTTCTCCCTTGATAAAAGATTTAAACTTAAGACATGAAACTATAAAGATACTTGAAGAGAGTGCAGGGGAAACACTTGAAGAAATTGGCCTGGGAGAATATTTTATGAGAAGGAACCCCGAGGGCAATTGAAGCGATACTAAAAAATACATTACTGGGATAGAGGACGTATCAGATATTAAACTGATAAGAATACTATTCAGCTATTAAAAAAAATGGAGACTTTACATCCTTCGTATTAACCTGGATGGAAGTGGAAGACATTATTCTTAGTAAAGCATCACAAGAATGGAGAAGCATGAATCCTATATACTCAATTTTGATATGAGGACAATTAATGACAATTAAGGTTATGGGGGAGGGGAGGAAAAGCAGAAAGAGGGAAGGAGGGAGGGCGGTGGGGCCTTGGTGTGTGCCACACCTTCTGGGGCAAGACATGATTGCAAGAGGGGCTTTACCTAACAAATGCAATCAGTGTAACCTGGCTTACTGTACCCTCAATGAATCCCCAACAATAAAAAAAAGAAGAAATTCATGAATGAGAAAAAAAAAAAAAAAATCCATTTCTCTTCCCCAGTGCTGGGAAACAGGATTGGTTATAAGATTTTTAGTGTCACTTAAATGAAAGTAAACTATAATAATTGCTTAGGGGAAGAACAGCCTTAGCCAGAACCATGTCTTAGATAAAGTATCTCTCAGGATTTCTCGTAAATGGGGCACAGTGTGATGTCATGGGTAGCTTCCGAATTAGTCATCAGAAGTGGAAGCAGAGAAATGACTCGGCTACATCAGACCCTTTCCGTTTATACCTCTATGACTGTCTCTTGTTTTATAATTTAGTTTAAGAGCTTAGGAGGTTGGACTTGTTTAACTGTGTGTCTGCTCCTCACCACCCCCACCCCTGGTGTGACAGCTGTGGGATTTTTACAACTAGGTTCAGGAAAGAGAAGTGGAGGAATTATTACCACAAAATGGCAAATGAAAGAAATATTAAAAGCCCAGCTCCCTTCTCTCTTACCCTCTGGCCTCAAAAACCAACAAAGAAAAAAGAAATGTAATATTTCCAGGACTCCATCCAACTGGGAGATTTTCCATATAGCCTCATTTAATCCTCATCATGCTGGTGACCTCACAAAAAAAGAATCAGTCCTCTGAAACCCCCATTTTAAAGACCTGGAAACAGAAGCTTCTGGAGTTTATATAAGGGGTGGTGTGCGCTAGGAGATACCAGTGTGACTACAGGGCAAGTTTCACTTACAGGCCCGGTGACACCCACCAGCAAGACCTTGGAGTGAGCTTCACGTCCTCACTCCTGCGTCATCATCTTTTCCACTGTGAAGACAGGGAAGTAAATAAATGCTTCGTGTATATAAAGATTTCATGGGATTGACAATCTGAACATCCGTGCTGACATTAGACAAGGACACAGTGAATGCAGCAGCAGGCACAGCGCTCGCACAATCCGCCTTTCAGGACACAGTGAATAATGTTTTCTTTTTGCTCCACTTCCTTGGAGATTGAGCCTTGAGAAAGAGACTTTCAAAGACTAAAGTTATCCAGGCCGTTCCCTTCTTGAGGGAAAAAAAAAAAGAGTGATTTGTGATATTGAAATAAAAGAGTTGGCAGGAGAAAAAAGAGGCAGATGCGGTGTTTCGGAAAGAGCTGCCAAGCGAGGAGTTTGTCTAACTCTTGCCTCCTCCAGTCAAGCGACCTGCAGCCGCACCTGTCCCACACCCGAGCTCCACAGCGCCCCTGCTGGCTGGGCCTCCTGCTGGTGCTGGGCCCAGGCTGGTCCCTAAACAGGGTTACGAACATCCATAGAGGGGTGGGGATCAATCTGGCTGCTGGTTCTATTCTGATATCCATCCATCCAACCTTTTATTTTCCCTTCCTTTGCCATCAAACCATTCACAAAATCTTTATTGACTGATACTCTTGCCAGGTGCAGATTCATGATAGCCAAAGGAGAGCCATGGAGCCTCCCTACTCTCACGGAGGAGGTAGAGCAGTTCTCAACCTTGGCTTCCTGAGAGCTTTTAAAACATGTGGCAACTTCTTTTTCCAGGAAGATTGATGAGTGGTACTTTCCCCTATTCTTCCACTAAATGCAGCTGAAATCCTGGGTATTACATTTAAAACTTTGACTAGTGCGGAGGCAAAGGGAAACCAGCTAGGAAGTCTGGAACCCAAAGACTGGCACAGCTATGACTTCCCTGGGCTTTTTGTTTGGCCACATGCATCAAGACTTTGAGCTGAAGAAGTTGGCAATTCAGAAATGTCAGTGGGCACAGGCGAAAAATAAAAAGCCCCATCAAAAGCCTGCTGTGTCTAGCCAAAGGACCAAGACAGAGCCTGCCTAGTAAAACAGAAAACTTTGAGACAACACCTGCTCTACTCCAGCCAAACATCATAGAAAACACTGGGCCCCACGCCTGTCTTAGCCAGCCGAGGCCGAGTGGGTGGAGGAGCCTGGACACCCTCCACCCCTGTCAAGCCCTATTCTGACTCTATGCACCTGCCCTGCTGGGGTGGTGTCTCGGGAGCTGGGGGTTTCATCCCCACTTGGTGGGGACAAACCATGTACCCACTCCCTGGTGTCAAGGGAGGTGCGTGGGGGTCAGTAAAAAGACACTCCTATCTCTCCGAGTCAGGAGTTATATGCAAAGGCCTAGGAGGGGGCTGGAGCTCCTACCTCTGCTCCGTGGGAATGAGGAAACCTTGCCCTTCAGGTGTCAACAGAGGCCAAGTGGGGCACCTGGATACCTACTCCCATCTGGCAGTAATGAGGCTGCGCACCCTCCCCTGACATCTCCCTGCTTCCCCCACTTGAGCAGTGTCATCAGATAAAAAAGAAGATTTAAATATGAACCAGGGTCTCATAATACCTAACATGTCCACATTTCAACTGAAAATCACCTGTCATATCACAGCATGAGATTTCAAACCGACACAAAGATGACAGAGATGTTAGAATCATCTGGCAAACATTTTAAAGTAGTCATCATAAAAATGGTTCAACATGCAAATGAACATTGGTTCATTTGGTGCAAATGGTTCAACAGACACACTTGAAACAAATGAAAGAATAGAAAGTTTTGGCAAAGAAGTAGAAGATAGAAGAACCAGATGGAAATTTTAGAATGGAAAAATATAATAATTGAAATAAAAATTCAATGGATAGGCTCAAAAAAGTAAGACGGAGGGTACAGGGCAAAGAATGAGTGAACTGGAAAATAAAGCAACAGAAATTACCCAAGCTGAATATCAAAGGGAAAATCATCTAAAAAATAAAACAATAAACAGAGCTCCAGGTACCTGTGGGACTATAACATATGACCTAGCATTCATGTAATCATTGGGCTAGAAGGAGATGAGAAAGAGGCCAGGAAATCTATTGAATCTAATGAAACATTGATTTATGCATCTATTCCTCCACCCATCCTACAGAATTTCGATTACTGTAGAATATAGGGCCAAGAAATAGACTCACACCAATATTCCCAAGTGATTTTTCAAAGGTGAAAAATTAATGTATTAGAGGACAGACAGCCTTTTCAACAAATGGTGCTGGACATCCATAGGCAAAAAGGTGAACTTCATCCGAAACCTCACACTTCATTTATTTATTTATTATTTGTTCTTTTTTGAGACAGAGTCTCACTATGTTGCCTTCTGTAGAGTGCTGTAGCATCACAGCTCACAGCAACTTCAAACTCTTGGGCTCAAGCGATTCTCTTGCCTCCGCCTCCCAAGTAGCTGGAACTACAGGTGCCCACCACAATGCCCGGCAGTTTTTTGGTGGTTGTTGTTGCAGTTGTCATTGTTGTTTAGCTGGCCCAGGCTGGGTTCGAACCTGCCAGCCTTGGCATAGGTGGCTGGTGCCCTACCTACTGAGCTACGGGTGCCGCCCCCACACTTCATTTTAAAAAAACACGATTTATAGAAAAACATATTAGAGAAAATCTTTAGACTCCAAAGCTAAGCAAAGAGTTCTTAGACTTGACACCAAAGTCTTTTATGATCCATAAAAAGAAAAAACTATGAACTGGATCTCATCAAAATAAAATATTTTGTTCTGTGTTAAAAGGATGAAAAGACAAGGGATAAACATTTGCAAGCTCCACATGTGACAAAGGATTAGTATGTAGGATATATAGAGAACTCTCAAAACTCCACAGCAAAAACCAAACAATCCAATGAGAAAATGGACAGGAAACACGAGGAAACCTTTTCCCAAACAGGCTATCCAGATGACATACACACTCATCAAAAGATGTTCAGTATCACTAAGCATTAGGGAAATTAAACCACGCTGAAGTATCACACCAACTGTACACACCAATTAGAATGGCTGAAATAAAAATAGTGGCAACACCAAATGCTGATGAGAATACAGAGAAATTGCATCACTCATGCATTCCTGGTGGGAATGTAAAATGGAACAGCCACTCTGGAAGAGCCTGGTAGTTTCTTAAAGCACTAAACATGTAATTACCATATGACCAGTAATTGCACTCCCGGGCATTCATCCTGGAGAAATGAGAACTTACTTTCACACAAAAACCTGTACAGGAATATTGATAGCTTTATTCATAATAGCCCAAAGCTGGGAACAACCAGACACCCACTTGATGAGTGAATGTCTAACCAACTGTGGGATACTACTCACTATTGATATTCCCAGCAACCTACCAATTCTCTCTCCAGAGAATTCTGCGGAATGAAAAGGCCAATCCCTAAAGGTTACTTGCTCTATGATTCCATGTATATAACATTCTTGAAATGACAAACTTATGGAAATGGAAAACAAATTAGTTTTCCATCTAGAGATGGGAGAGGTGAGAAGCAAAGTGGATATGGCTAGAAGAGGGAAACTTGGTGATGGAAATGTTCTGTATTTTGATTGTGTTGATGTCTATAACTTTGCAAGATGCTACTATTGGAGGAAGTTGAGTAAAGAGCACATGAGATTATTCTGTATTCTCTCTCTTTTTTTTTTTTTTAAGAGATGGGGTCTTGCTATGTTGCCCAGGTTGGTCTCAAACTCCTAGACTCAAGGGATCTTTTTACCTAAGCCTCCTGAATAGCCAGGACTATGGGCACATACTCTGTATTATTTCTTACTAAACTCAATGTGGCTAAAGGCTTAATATAAGAAAATTCATACTGATGCCTGGATCCCGCTCCTG
Organism: Loris lydekkerianus; assembly: GCA_963574355.1. Taxonomy (NCBI): domain Eukaryota; kingdom Metazoa; phylum Chordata; class Mammalia; order Primates; family Lorisidae; genus Loris; species Loris lydekkerianus. Next base: position 17,071 of record CAUYPK010054632.1, read on the forward strand.
GTGACTCTGATTTAAAAGGGATCTAACATGCATCCAGGATTAAAAACCATTAGGCTAGGCCAGTGCAACTTAAAACCTAATATGGATATAACTTTTCTAGAAACCTTATTAGAATAGCTCAGTAGGTCTAAGGTGGGGCCTGAGATCCTATATTTCTAAAAAGCTCCCAGGTGATGCCCATGAACCTCTCTTTGAGTAGCAAGGGCCTCTGTGCAATGGTTCCATCCAGATAGGGTATTATCAGAGAAACTGAAAAATGCAGGATACTGGGCTCCAGCTTTGGAGACTCTGACTCAGTAGGTCTGGACTGGGGGCTCCAGCTCTGTATTTTTTAATACTTCCTTCCAGTGAATGTGGTGCCCAGCCAGGTTTGGGATCTAGCAGTAAGATGCTTCTTGCTCCTGAATTCCTGTGTACAAGCTTTTGACATTCAAGGCCAATAACAGAGTCAAAGATCCTTATCTTCATACCCAGCACTTTCACTGCCTTAGACCCGGGGTCAGGCCTGGGGACTTGGTTTCCCTCATCTGCCAATGGACCGACCACCCTATGGTAGTTCATCCTGCCCAGTGGGCTTCTGCCAGTGTCACCTACCAAAACATACCCAGGTGTCCTGCCTGTTGCTGGCCTTCTAGATGCCAGCCCCCTACTCCTTTCTTCATCCTTTGGGAAGATACCTTGGTCCAAGTTCAAGTTCTCTCTCACCTGGGCTAATGTCCTAGCCCCTATCCGATTGGCATGCTACCAACCTCACCTGCCTGTGACATCCATGTTTCTCTCTTCCACTTACTTATTCACCCTGTTTAATAATTTTGCTTGATTTATGGGTTTCCTATGCCATCATTTACTTCATATATATATATTTAAATAGATCCAATTTTTTAGCTTAAATTTATTTTACTATCACAAATGCAAAACCAGACATCTGGTTCTTTTATTATCTACAGGAGCTTTCCATAGGAGTCAATCAGATGACAACAAAATAATGTGATTACGTTCTAGCCAGATATTTCGAAGAAGGTTCTGCTTTGTTAAAAAGAAAGATTAGTGAGGGTAGGATGGTGTCAAAGACCCAGCAGCACCATATTGAGACTTTCCTGGAGGTAATCAGTCAGAATGAAATATAATTGAAAACCAGTGCAAGTCAATATTAATTAATGTCACATCTATGTACCATTTACAGTCACTTCAGGTATCACATGAAATGTGGCAAATGTCATATGTTTATCCTCCTGATATGACTATTTTGCCCTAAGTGCCTTGAAGAAGTTTAAACTCTATAGGCTGTTAGTATGACATTTTCTTCATGTTTTGACCCACTACACTCTGATAAAAATGGAGTTGCTGTCCTCACACACCCCAGGTTCTTTCAGACTTTGGATCCCTGCACATGTTATTCCCTTTTCCTGGAAAAGGAATGTGTCCTGAGGATTGGGACATTGTATTTACTATTGTCACCTTCTGGGGCTGCTTCAGAACCTGCCTAGAACAAAGTAGGTGAGAAGGATGAGAAGAGCAAAGGGAAGGTGGATAAAGAAGACAGGAAGAAGAGAGGAAAAGAGAAAGGTAGGTAGGAAGGAAAAGATGGAAGTATAGGAAGAAGGAAGGAAGGGAGTGAGGGAGGAATTGGTGAACTTCTATGTATCCCACAAAACCCATCTTAAAAGTTCCTCTTTGAAGATTTCCTGTATCCTTTAGCCACTGCTAAGAATTACTTCCTCTAAGTTACCCTAGTACTGTTTCCATATTCTATTCAGCTCTGCTCAGTGGTAGTATCAGAGCCAATGAGGTTTATCCAAGGCATGATGATTGCTAATTGAAAACTTTCCATATCTCTATTAAGGTATATGACACTTCGTATTCTACTGAATGAATTCAGGTATGTTTCACTTAGACACGGATCCTTACAAGGATAGGGGCAATGTGACATTCACTTGTATTTCAGCACCTAGCCCAGCGGTTCTCAGCCTTGAATGCATATTGGAATCACATGGGGACTTACAAACACTATTGATGCCTTGCCTCACCCGCCTGGACATGATTATGATTTGATTTGTTTGGGCTATGTCTGGGTATCAGGATTTTTAAAACCTCTTCAGATGGTCCCTTTGCAGCCAAGATTATGAAGCACTGTCCTAACCCAAATCTGATTGGTAGGAGGGGTTCAATAAATGATGAGTGAATGAATTGATCAATCTTGCCTTTCACACCACAGTTCTGACCTAACAAGACCATTTCAGGGTTTCATGTTATGCTAATTCATTAATAAATTCAGGAACTATTAATTAAGCAATAAAGTGGTACCAGGTGTTATGCTAGGCTGAGCTGTTGGAGATGGAAATATGAATAAGACTCCCACTCCTCCCCCTTGTTTACAATATGCCTTAGGGAAAGGTGGAGCCATGTCCTAGTTCACCCAGGAACTTTCTGTCCTGCTGGTTAATTGGCCAGTTCCAAACGCAATCATTTCCCTAGTGACTGACAGCAAATCTTCCTTCTGGCTGCTTCGTCTGGCAAATGCTATCTAAGGACAGACTCTATTCACTCATAGAGAAAAGAAGATCCTAGGGATATGAGCAAGTCAAGAACCCAGAAAGTGGTCTTGTCTAGCTCTCTCCACACACTGCAGAAGGGAAAGGGGAGTCTCTCGTGTGTCAGACCAAAGTTCCCGTGCTGCTCAAACAAGCTACTTTCCGGGTGTGTGTTTACACTAAGAAAACTGAAGGCCCCGGGATAGGATTGAGATCTTAATCACCCCACAGGTGAAGGGAATTTCTTTCTTGGTGCAACTATCCCAGACTTACTTCAAAACTCTGCACTACTGATTTCTGAAAGAGCAACATAACGAGCAATTTTTTGTGTGACCGTTGCTCTGGACCACACTTTGATAATATCTCCTCTCAACTGTTGTTCACAGCTTCCTAACTGGTTTTCCTGCTCCAGGTTTCAGCCTCTTCCACCAAGAAACCAGATGATCTTTTGGAAACCCCCAATCCAATGTCTTTCATGGCTTCTCACTGTTGTGGGGATATATGGAGATCCCCCTATGTGAAATACAAGGTTACCCAAATGAAGCTGGGCTGACGCAGGTCCAATCTACTTATGGTAGTGCGTTCAAAAGAAATTCAAGTCCAACATCCAGAAAAAGAAAAGTTATGGAAAAATAACTCTGACCTTTACTGAAGACTCTCAAAGAGGCAAAAACATCCTACAGAACTTCTTTGCCCATCTGTCACTTGAGAGCGGCACCATTGTATTCACTGCTCACCAGCAGCCCTCCCTCTCCTCTCCCCAGAACTTTAGCTTGCCTTGGCTCCTCCTCTCTTCCCTCTTTCCTTCTTTCACCCACTCTTTAATCTTTCTCATCTGTCAAAGGGCACCAGGCCACATCTACGCAACGAACGCAACAAACCAACTTTCTTGCATTTTCCCCTCTTTATCCATCATGCCAATCAGCCTGACACCAGTCCCAGAGACCAGCCATCCAACAGAATCTACCCTGGAAGCCGACGGGAGGACAGGCAGTCCCAGATTTATGTTAGTACCTTTGACCCTTTCACACGAGAGCCTTTCCCATCGGGTCCCGACTCACTGCTCAGGCTTATCTGTGACACTCCACTCTCCGTTCACGCCCCCATACCTTGGCAAATGCTGCTCTGTCTGCTGCAGATGCCCCTTCCCTTCCTTTCAACCAGATGAGACATTCAATTAATTCTTTACCACCCAGTTGTGAGGTCACTTCCTTGAAGGCATTCCCCAGTGTCGTTAGACAGGGCTAATTTGCTTCCTTCTCTAGGGCTTTTCTGAACTTTGTACAGATCTCAATCACGACCTTAGCAAGCTGGGTTGTAATTCCTTAATTACTGGTCAGGCTTTCTCACTAGATGGTGGTGTCAAATTTGGGTCTGAGTCATTTCTGTGTACTCAGAGCCAAGACCTGGGAAGGTGCTCAGTGGGCAGTTACTAAATGCTCCAGAGAAACAGTCCCCTGTCCTCTCTTCCCCAGTCATCCTCTGGGGCTACCCGGGAGTGTGTGCCATGTCACAGACCTGCCCTGAACCTCTCCTGGCTACACCCGCAGGTCCTCCCTTGTCTTGGTAGCCTTCTGGAGCTGTCTGTCTCTCCCTCTGCGTCTGGTCAGGCCTGGTTCTCACATAGTCAAAAATAAAAGGAAGCAAATCATCCAAGCAATGAAGTAAACAAAGGAAGCAAAGATTGGTTTGTTTGTTTCTTTTGAGACAGAGTCTCACTATGTCGCCCTCGGTAGAGTGCTGTGGTGTCACAGATCACAGCAACCTCAGACTCCTGGGCTCAAGTGATTCTCTTGCCTCAGCCTCCCAAGTAGCTGGGACTACAGGTGCCTGTCACAACGTCCGGCTATTTTTTGTTGCAGTTGTCATTGTTGGTTAGCTGGCCCAGGCCGGGTTCGAACTCACCAACTTTGGTGTATGTGGCTGGTGCCATAACCACTGTGCTACGGTGCCAAGCCGCCATCCAGATTTAAAAGGAAGAAGTAATACATATTTATAGATGACATGGTCTTGTATATAGAAAATCCTAAGGAATCTATAAGAAAATTATCAGCACTAATACGTGGGTTCTAGGGCCCAAGTCCTCTGTTTGGCCTCATGGGGCCCCTCTGTCACCTAGCTCTGCTCCTTGGTTGACATTTCCCAGCAGTGCACCCTGCCCCGTGCTGTCTGCGTCCCCCTCTCTGAACTGGTCACAGCCTTCTTGTGTCTCTCCGTCACTCCATCTCTAACGTCCAGAGGCATATATATTGAAGCTGAGAGTTGGGCCTACATTTTCTCATTTAGTCCCAACAGTAACTCTCTGAAATAGGAACTACTCTTTTTAGCCACACTTTTCAGACGAGGTTCTCGGAGCCCATCTCCTCTGTGCAAGTTCACACGGTTATGCGGCCCACTGGGCTTTGAAGCAAGGGTCGTCTGACTCCAGCATCCAAATCAGAACCTAAAATATGGAAAGGACAGAGAGGCCCAGTTCCAATGCCACCTCCTCTGGCTAGAGGCGCCTCTGTGCTCCCAACCCAAGCCCCCAAGGTTGATAATATTGGTGCCTCCTTACAGTGTGTAGCCCTGACTCTGTACCACGACCGTTTACGCAGAGCTTTTCTCTCCCATTTGGCAGGAAGATCCTTGGGAGCAGGAACCACATTGTTTTAGCTTTGTAGCCTCATGTGTTAGCAGTGCTCGGCACATAGTAGGTACCCAGGGCTTCAGCAAGAGTGACACAAGGTGGCGGAGGGATGATACACTTCCATGCACCAGGCAGACGGCATCGACTGTATCCGGTGTCTGAATGATGTGGCTGGAACATATTGTGGGTAGGAGAAGGCTTGTCCCCTAACCACAAGTGTCCCTTGTGCCCCACCAAGGCTACAGAGGAGCCAACCTAGAGAGAAAAGCCCACTCTTCCTGGCAGGGATTTGCACGCCATCTTTGTTACTGTGCGACAGGCCCACTCCAAATACATTGAATGAATCTGCTGTGTGACTTTGAACCCTTCTCTCAACCTCTCTGGGCCGCCTCTGTTAAACATGCAGTTGTTCCGCATGTTTTTAAACATGTTCTCCCCTTTTCTTGGTAGTGCGGCCACTGGTTCATGCAAATGTTTACATAAACAGATAAAAGCAGCTTGCTGTGGTTCGAGTGGCAGAGTGGGGCACCCAGAGTCCCATCTGCTCACCTCTTCCCTTCCTCTTTAAAGTCTCAGACTCCCTACAGGCCCTCAGGGCAGTTTGATAACAACCCAGCTAGAAGATCTCTAAAAGTCCTCAAAAATGCAGAGAGCTCTGTCAGGAACATTTGCATTTTTTAAAGAGTGGCTCTGAAAAGGGAAATCCCTTCTGGTACATTTGGACAACTATTATTGAGTGTCTAAGGTGCTCGAATGGCGGGATGTGAGGCACCTCTATTAGAAGGAGGGAGTAGGCTTGTGTTAGGACGGAAGGTGGATGTTCCTCTGCACCTACAAACCATACCGGGTACAGGGAACCACTTGTGCAGCCTTAACTTCTGTGTAAGTGGGCCGTGGCCACACAGCTGTCAGCAGTCAGCAGCTCAGACCCTGTCACACCACCAGCTCCTTTCTAAATGGGCATCTGCCCCAATCTAACTTCTCTCCATCAATTCTTCCCTGCCCTTGTTTTCCGGAGCTCACTAAAATCTCTGCTGGTTTTAAGCAGTTTAAATAGTGCTGTGAACTCACTGGGCGAGGCTGAACAAATGGATGGGTGATAGGCAAACAGCACTGTGTTTTAGCATTTTAGTTAAAATTCTACACAGCACTAGAGATATATAACATAATCACACAGGAATGATTTAGCTTCTCAGGCAAACAATCACAGAGTCTAGGAAATGGAAAAAAAAAAAAAGTCTCCCCTTTTCCCCTTCCCTTCCCTTCTTTTTCTTTTCAAGACAGTCTCATTGTTGCCCAGGCTACAGTGCTGTGGTATCAGCCTAGCTCACAGCAACCTGATTCCTAGGTTCAAGTGATCCTCCCGCCTCAGTCTCCCAGGTAGCTGGGACTGTAGGTACCTAACCACAACACCTGGCCAATTTTTCTATTTTTAGTAGAGATGGGGTTTTGCTCTTGCTCAGGCTGGTCCCAAACTCCTGAGCTCAAGGGATCCTCCCATGTTGGCCTTCCAGAGTGCTAGGATTGCAGGTGTAAGCCATCGTGCCCAGCCAATAATCATAGTTTTCATAAATTGTCTCCAAGACAACCTCTCCAATGCAGGGAAGTTACAGCTGTGAATATACAGCATGTTCTGCGAATACACAGCTGTCCTAGCCCAGCCCTGGCTGCCCCTACCCTGTCCCCTATCTTGCTGTTTTCACAGTCCCTGAGTCCAATGTGTACATGTTCAAGAGAGCTTTTAACCAATTATTAGTTCCTAGCGGAGATTTTCCCCAGTACAATCAGAGCAAATACCCAATAATTGGAATAGAGGATTACTGGGCAATTGTAAAGAGAAACTTGTACACCCATATTTTCAGTGGTATTATTCATGATAACCAGAAGATGGAAGCAAGCCAAGTGCCTCTCACCCAATGAATGAATAAACGTAGTGTGGTTACATACACACACACACATACAAACACTCAGAAGAATATTATTCAGCCTTAAGGAATAAAATTCTGACACATGCTACACAACATGGGTGAACCTTGAGGACATTGTGCGATGTGAAATAACCCAGTCAGAGAAAGACAAGTGCTTCATGATTCCACTTAGCTGGGTCCTCAGAGCCATCAAATTTACAGAGAAGTAAATGGTGGTTGCCAGGGGCTATGGGGAGGAGGAATGGGGAGTTAGCATTTAATGTGTAAGGAGTTTTGGTTTTGCAAGATGAAAAAAGCTCTGGAGATGGATGGTGGTGACAGTTGTGTGGCTGTGAATATATTTAACGCCACTGAACTGTGCATATAAAATAGTTCAAAGGGCAAGTGTTACGTTACAGATATTTTATCACAATTAAAAATAAATACATACAAGAGAAACTACTCCTTAAAACATTTTGATGGGGTCTAACATTAAAGGATTTGTCATTTAAAGGGGTCTTAAGAAGGAATCTTCCTAAGAATTTTGGGTAGACTGAAAGGAAGCATCTTACAGTGGATGCCGGAGAACTGACTGCATTGTTACACATGAAATTAAGTTTTCTTAAACTCACGTTCCCACATCCAGATAGCTCAGGGGCCGTGACTCCAGACGCTTCCTCTAACTGGATTTCTCCCTCTCCTCTCAGTTGAGGAATCAGGGATTGGTCTCTCCTATGCTCCTAGGGAAGCAGGATTCTGAACGAAACCCAACTATAATAAAAAGTGAAACATAAAAAAAAAAAATCAGCACAGAGCAAGGTTTCAAACATGAAATACAGCAAAATAATGTGTATGGCATGAGCCTACTTATATAAAATAGAGAAATGTGGCAGGGTGGGGGGAGTGAATCTTTGCAAGATAGGCAACTCTCCCCAGAGGTTGCTCAAATTAACCTCCACTTGTGTGTTCTTTTGATTAGGAGGGAAAACGAGGCACACAAGAGGCGGCCCAGCAACAAGGGTAAAAACAGCATGAGTTTCCCTGCACAGGATGACAGAAACCAATTTACTGTCTCAGCTGTGTGTCTGGGGCACATTTTCACCTGCCAGCGTGCATGGGAAGGCCTGCAATCCCACACCTCCTCTTGCCGGCCGCCTCCTGGAGAGACAGCAGGCTCTGCCCTTTGCTGGAGGAAACACAAGTACCAGCAGACGCATCCCTCCGCCCCTAGCAAGCGGGCTGCTCAACCTCAGCATCATCACTCTTACAAGGGACGGGGATTCCACACAAAATCACCAGGTCTCTGACTTCACAGAAGCAACTTTACCAAGACCACATAGCCAGGGAGGGGAGGAGCTGAAAATGGCACTCAGGCTTTCTTGGCTCCAAGTTCCCTTTTCTAGGACCAAAGAGCTAACTTGGTAGCACTTACTGTGGGCCAGGCATGGTGCTTGGGGACTTACTTGCATTGTCCCACAATGCTAGGGGGTAACTATTATTATAATTACTTTTCCAGATGATGAAACTGAAGTATAGAGAGGTTAAGTAATGGGTTGAGGGTCATGTAGCTAACAAAAGGCAGAATCTAGATTTAGTTCTTAAATTTTGTTATTTTTGAGACAGAGTCTCACTATGCCACCCTTGGTAGAGTGCTGTGGTGTCATCACAGCTCACAGCAACCTCAACCTCTTGGGCTTGCACAATCCTCTTGCCTTGGCCTCTCAAGTAGCTGGGACTACAGGTACCCACCACTATGCCTGGCTAGTTTTTCTGTTTTTAGTAGAGGCACAGTCTTCCTCTTGCTCAGGCTGATCTTGAACTCCTGCCTCACCCGCCGAGAGAGTCAGGATTACAGGCGTGACCCACTGTGCCTGACCCAGAATCTACGTTTTGACCAGGTCTATGCGACCTCTCTATTTGTTTGTATCCAATGCCTCCTCCCTTTCTTTTCCCAAAGGCTTTTCTATTTTATTTTATTATTATTTTTCTTTTGTAGAGACAGAGTCTCACTTTACCGCCCTCGGTAGAGTGCCATGACGTCACAGGACTCAGCAAACTCCAGGCGATTCTCCTGCCTCAGCCTCCTGAGCAGCTGGGACTACAGGCGCCTGCCACAATGCCCAGCTATTTTTTTGTTGCAGTTTGGCTGGGGCTGGGTTTGAACCCACCACCATTGGTATATAGGGCCAGTGCTCTACTCACTGAGCCACAGGCGCCACCCTATTTATAAAACATAAATACAGAAAACCACACAGACCTAGCATATGAATTAATGGATTGTTATAAGGCAAACACTTGGAAAGAGAATTAAGCCACACACTCTCCCCAGGCCCTTCCAGGTGTCCTGTACTGCCCGTGGCCCCCACACTAAACCACTATCCTGACTTTCAAGAAATCAACCCCGGGTCTTTTAAAATTATTTTATTACCCAAATGTGTATCTCTAGACAATGCATTCTTGCCCACTTGAAAACTCTGATATGTCTTTTAACTCTTTAAAGATTGATGGCTTCCTCATCCAACCCTTTTATTTCCTTACACTTTTTGTTGTAAGAATCTGGGAATTTGACTCCAACATCTTCCATGGCCTAATGTTGCTAACCGCACACTTAAGTTTCAGCCCTGCTTTGCCCTCTCTGCGCCCCCCAGATTGACAGCCAGAGCCAGAGACTGGCTCTGATACAGGTTCATCCCCGGTGGTAAGACTGCAAGTGGGGTTTGGCTTCTCCGGGAGGCACATAATGTCTGCTCATCTCATTTTTGGATGATCTGAGCAGCTGTCGATGCTTAATGTCTAAGTCGATTCCTCTGTTCTTTACGAATTAAAACAAACAAACAAACATTTTTCTAACTATGGTAAAATACATACAACGTAGAATGCGCCATCCTACCCATTTTAAGCGTACGGTTCAGTAAGTGTTATGTATATTCATACTGTTGTGCAACCAATCTCCAGAACTCTCTTTATCTTGTAAAACTGAATCTCCATATCTGAAAGAATGGACTTGCTAAAATAACAGAGAAATAGCAACAACAGGTTATTATCTAGCTCATAGTTTCTAAGTCAGGGCTAAGATCACTCATATTACCTCTCTCTCTCCCTCTCTCTCACTCCCTGACAGGCACCCTTCAGGGGCTCTGTTTTTACAACATCTGAAAAGAGCTAATGAAAAGAACTTTAGACCTCTCTAGACCTATTGACTATAAACGACCTTTTAGACCTTGCTTTTTGCAGACTTGGAGAGTTCCTGAATGGGCAGTGGTGGTGGTGGTGGTGGGGGTCTGGAATCTTCAAGCCTCAGTCCCTGTTCAAAAACCACGTCTCTAGGGCAGAATCAATGACAAGGTCACACAATCACCAGTGATGAGGCTGTTCCTGTTATCAGCCTGCTGCTGAGAACAGGCAAGGAGCAGAGTTGACGCAGCTGTTCACAGCACCCTGTTACTTTGGCTACAACCACAAACTTTCTTCACCTCCATTATAATCCCTAAATAAAAAGCCCGAATGCCTTGTTCTCCCCGTCAACACTGTCTCTCTTTCATTTGTGTGTTGGCTCTTTTTCATGTGGAAAAGTAAAATAAACTTTTTCTTCTTTCTATCCTAATCTTTGTCTAGAGAAATCTTCAAAACCTGCGTTCACTAGCTCACACCCTAACAAGATCTATTTCACAACTCTCCATTTTCCCCTTTCCCAGCCATTGGTACTCACCACTCTACTTTTTGTCTCCATAAATCTTACTGCTCTAGGGATCTCGTGTAAGCGGAAGGACATACTATTTGCCCTTTGTGAGTTGCCGATTTCTCTTAGCATATGGTCCTCAAGTATCCTCCAGGTTGCAGCATCTTATACGGTTTCCTTCCTTTTAAAAATTTTTAATGATTATGGGTACATACTACTGTATACCTTTGGATATCCTTCTTTTTAAAGCTGAGTAACATTTTATTGTACAAATATGCTACATTTGGCTTATCCATTCATCCATTGATAGATACTTGGGTTGCTTCTACCCTTTGGGTATTGTGAACATGGGTGTACAAATATCTCTTCTAGATCTTTCAGTTCTTTCAGATATATACACAGAAGTAAAATTACTGGATCATATGATAATTTCATGTTTAATTTTTTTGAGGAGCCACCATACTATTTTCCAAGTAGCTATACCTTCCTTCATTCCCTTTTCATGTTCATCTCCACCCCCCACCACCACTGAGAGGTTATTCAACTACCTAACCAGTTATATTGAGATCTGAAAGGTAGCGCTCCTTAGAATAGCCTGAAACAGAGAACTACACAGAAGCCAGGCAGTAGGTGATGCATTAAATGGTAGATTCATGGAATCCCAGGTAGCCATTTAGAATATTGTTATGAAGGAGTATTTGAAGACATGAGAAGATGTCTTTAATATTGCTTAAGTTTTAAAAAGAAGGAGTCTACAAAAGAGAGTATGTATGGTGCGTCCACAGTTCTGGTTAAAAGGCAACTGCACATTAGGGTGAGAAGCTCTCTCAGCTGACCCCCACTTCACTGATCCTCCCGCTCCCGCCACTTGCAAAGCATAATGATTCAGTTCTAGTTTTTATACCTTTTGTTCCCAACCATTGAATTGTACAATAACTAAGAATCCCCTTAGTTGTTAGTTGTTTCCAAACTTGTTTATTCCAATTGTATTATATATGATTGAGCAGGAAGGAATCTGCTTATATACGATATGAATGAATTACGTACAACACAAGGAATTGAAATATGAGTGCGGAAAGAGTGTTGCCTCTAGTAGAACAATGTCAGATACTTGGAGAAGATGCATTGAACAAATGTCAGATTTGGGGTGGGTGAGATACCTGGGAAAGCCTGGGGACATCACCTCTTAGAGAGGACCTATCCCTGAGTCATCATCACCCTGGAGCCTCAATTATCGTCACCTTTATGATCCTAAATTTTCACAACTACCCACAGTGAGCTATCGGTTACACCATACTCACCAACTGTGTAGAGTTAAGAAACTATTTTTATTCTGTTGCAAACCCTCAGGTCAGCATGCTAAAGGCATATCCAGAGCTCATTTCTGCAGTGGCAAATATGTGCTATCTGTTCTTCCATTCTGCCTTAAACCAATGGCAGACATCACTGATCCAGCATCGGATTCCTTCCTGCTCAATCCATACTTAGTCTCAGAAACCTCTGGATAGCCACAACCAGTCAGCCAGAACTGACATGTGACATGAAGCCTGTGCTGCCTCCCCTGACCCTCTTATGTTACAGAATCTTAAAAAAAATAATGTAGAAAATTAAACATACACAAAGCATCTAAAGCCCTGGCCCCTGGGCCCCTGCTTTATACGTGGTAAGTGTTCAGTGTTCTTTGAGCGAATGGCTGACAAGTGCATGTCTCCTGTTTCCTAGCGCTAATGGTTCAGCCTTTCTTTCTCACACTATCCTTCTCAGCTTCTTCTTATACCTGTTCTCTAAATTCCTCCCAGTCTATAAGACAGCAGAATGGCACAGTGCCCAGAAAGCTCACCATTACCGCTGGTTTCTTTTGGATGTGATGTTCTATTCAGGGTTATCTGCAGGTAACCTGGATATCAGAAAATAAAACACTTAATAACTTCTGTCTACTGCAAGGAGGGTGTGACAAACCAAAAAAAAAAAAAAAAAAAAAAAAAAATGCACAGTAACCTAAAAAAATATGCCCCAAGAAGGGGGGCTATAAATCAGACTTCCTTTTTGTCTCATTGTTATATAGCTTGTTGGAAAGCACAAGTCAGCCTCTCCTCTTCCAGAAAGGAAAGAAATGTGTCCATCTCCTATTCTGCCTTCCCTCCTCCCGCATGGTTTGAAGTCCCTGGAGTTCAGGAAGCACACTTGACCCATCCCTGAACTTTTTCTCTCTCCTGCCACGGCACATGCTGTTCCATCTTCCCATACCACTATTCCACAGGCCTACACTGAGATCCTGCCCATCCACAAGGCCCAGTTCCAATGCCACTCCTGCCAAGAAGCTTCTCTGATTCCAACCACTTAGGCGGAACCTTTGCCATCTCTCAATGTGACAGTCCTTTGTAAGCCTCTTTCATTTTCCTTAGTATATTGTATTATTTTGCTGGTCTAAGTAATGAGCCAAAGGGTAGGCACCACTTATTGAGAGCTTTGAGTGTGCCATCACCACCACACAAACAACTTATAAGATGTTATAGTGCAAATGTGTGTCGCTCCAAGATTCACGTTGGAACTTAAACGCCAAGGTGATGGTATGGAAAGAAAAGGCCTTTGGAAGATGATTAAGCCATGAGGGCTCCACGCTCATAAATAGGATTAATACCCTTATGAAAGAGGCTTCAGGGAGCTGCCTAGCTCTTCCATTTCTTCTGCTGCGTGAGGACATATGCCTTGCTCCTTCTGTGTGGAAGGAGCTCTCATCAGACCAACTGACACCTTGATCTTGGACTTTCCTGGCTTTAGACCGTGAGAAAATGAATTTCCATTCTTCATACATTATCCAGTCTCAGGTAGTTTGTTATAGTAGCACAAACGGAATAACACACATGTATTATCTCATTTATCTTACAAACCTCTACAACCATGTCCATTTTATAGATGCAGAAACTGAGACTCAGAGAGACCAAGAAGCCCAAAGTCACACAGCTAGTAAGGAGAGGGCCAGGCATTCACTAATTTATTCGGTCAATATTTATTTGTTTATTTATTAAAGACCTACAGTGTGCTAGATGTACTCTAGATGTTGGGAACATAGCAGTAACAAAGCCAAAGGTCCCATCCTCAGAGAGCTGTCACTCTAGTAAGGAGAGATAGCTCACAAAGAAAAATACAAGTAAATAAATACTATGTCAGGCAGTGATAAATGCTATGAGGAAAAAAAATGAAAGACGGCTGAGGTGAGTAACCTGTTTTACAAAGGGAGGCCAAGGCAATATGATGACATGTGAGTAGCAATCTATAGGAAGCAAGGGAATGAGTCACACAGAGAATTGTGGAAAAGAGCATCACAGGAGGAAGGAACAGCCTGTGCAAAGGCCCTGGGGTGGGCACATCCTTGACATGTTAGATAAGCAGCAAAGATTATTAGTGTGGCTGAAACTGAGTGTGAGGGGGGAAAGGAAGTTGGGTGATAGCAGTTAGGGTCATGTAGGGTCTTGAGGCATGGTAGGGACTATGGTTTGACTTTGAGCAAGCAAGGGAGCCCCTGGAGCATGACTCCCAGAGCCCGTGTTCTTAATTGCTCTGCTGTACTACGGAGTGACTTCATGGGGAAATGTCAAAAGGCACTTGGAGACTTTTTTTGTTACAACTGGTAGGATGGCAGCCAAAGAGTCTGAAAACAACCCAAGAGAGGGCAAGTTCAGAGCTAACAAGGGTGCTAGTTATTAAGGAGGGAAATGTCCATTCCCTTGGATGTCGGGACTGGTTGAGGTTCTGTGACGGCTTCAGTGGCTCCTCTAACTGGATTTGCGAAAAGTAAATGTCCAAGGCCTGTCCCTGGGTAGGTCTCAGCCCCTCCATGAAAGACGTGCTGGGTTAACAAGAGGCAGCGAGGAAAAGGCAACATCTGCAGTGACTCGCCAGACAGAAATGAAAATTGTGTTCGGGCTGGAAAAGAATCCATTTGAAAGTGACACATTTGCCTCTACAAGAGATTATATATATATATATATATAGTGTTTTATAGTGGATTATATATATGTGTGTGTGTGTGTGTGTGTGTGTGTGTTTTCCCTTCTCATCTGAAGGGAGGCAGAGCCTTCTCACACACACAGTCTCACAGCAGGCTAGAAACCAACTTCTGAAATTCCTACCTTTATTCTCATTGCAATTCCCACTGAGGCAAAAATACAAATCTAGAGATGTGGCCAGTACCTGCCACCTTAACAATGAAGTGCCATCTGATGACAGGACAGCCAGCATGTGGCCAGCCATTCCCAGGACACTCTCAAGGGCAAATTTTCTTCTGATCAACCACACTTCCCCAAGCCACCCAGCTGTTCTCACACTTTGGAGTGTATATAATTGCCCAAGGAGCCTGTTGAAATACAGATTTCAGGAAATCTGATTCAGGGCAGTCTGAGATAAAGCCCAGAAGCTGCGTTTTTTAAATAAGGAATCCCAGATGATTTGAGGGTAGCCAGAGGCGTCCAACACAGAGTCCAACCCTCTGTGTCAGTCACATTGAAAAACTAAGAGTTGTCTTCGGCCAACATCAAATATACAAACACCAGCACACATTGATGAGAGAAAAAAGAAAAGAAAAAGTCAGGGCATATTTTTCATGATCTTTTCTTTTTTATTATTATTTTTTTTTATTAAATCATAGCTGTGTACATTAATGTGGTCATGGGGCACCATACACTAGCTTCATAGACCATTTGACACATTTTCATCACACTGGTTCACATAGCCTTCCTGGCATCTTCTTAGTTATTGTGCTAAGACACTTTCATGACACTACAGATAAGCAAAAAAAGTCCTCACAGAATCAGCATATGGGCCCTGATGGCTGTCTGAGAAACCCACCCCAAAACACCGAACACCCCAATGGCCTGACCTTTCTGTATCCATGTGCACAGGATGTGGTGGCCCCAAATCCCTTCCCGGACCCCTCAGAGGCACGTTTTAGTTCCTGGCAGAGGTGGGAGTGCTGCTGATCGAGCTGGAGCAGTGGGCAACCTTGCAGTGCCAGTTCTTGTCATTGTCCATCCTGACCCGAGCTCCCAGGCTCTGCCCAGGCTCCGCTCCCTTGGTCATACCCAGGAAGGTCCAGGTGCCAGGGTTTGGAGCTGCCCTAGATATAGCCATAGCTGGAGAGGGAGCCAGACCTTGCCTTAGGCTCTGACGATAAAATACAACAAAAATGCTGCCTTGTGATTACGAAATACTGCTTCGTTTCTTTGTTGTTGTTGTTGTTGTTGTTGAGATGGTGTCTCACTCTGCCACCCTAAGTAGAGTATGGTGGCGTCATCATAATTCACAGCAACCTTGGACTCCTGAGCTGGTCCAGCAACCCTCCTGCCTCAGCTTCTCGAATTGCTGGGGCTACAGGTGCTGGCTAGGACACCCAGCTGGGTTTTTCTTTTTTAATTTTCTGTAGAGATGGGGTCTTGATCTTGCTCAGTCTTACATCAAACTCCCGATCTTAAGCAAGCCACACCTTGGCCTTCCAGAGTGCTAGGCTATTAGGCATGAGCAGCCTTGCCTGGCTGTTTCATTTCTTAATTTGTTAAATTTACATGTTGACAGTAGGCACTCCCTTAGCAGTTTGAAACAAAAGAGCTCAGCATCTATTATTACTATAATTCATTGCAACAGGGAGCCATCAGATGTGGTGCCTGGTTCCAGATCCTTTCCTCATAAATTACAAAGTTGGTTTGAGGGCCCTGTTAGTTGCTTGCTTTGGGCACCTAAATTGCTAATTGAAAAGCTCCTCTGGTGCATTCCACTTCATTCAGAGCTCTGTTCAGATGCCACCTTCCTTACCCATTCAGTCTACACAATTCTCCTACCCAGGTCTCCTCTCTTGTTATTGTATTTCTAACCTCTTAGCCTACTTTATTTTTCTTCATAGCACCCACCACCACTTGAATTATGAACAGATTCATTTGCTAGCTACTTTATTACCTGTCTTGATGCCTCTAGAAGGTAAGATTTTTAGGAGCTGTGATCTTGTCTTATTTGATACTGTTCTGCTGCTTTGTACATAATGGGCACTCAACCGAGACTTGCTGAATGAATGAATGAATGAGTGATGTTATGCTCTGAGGCTCCTAGGGCCCTCTCTAACTCTATGGTGCTCTACTCACTGGATCCAGGGGTCTTTGGGGACTAAATGGATATACCAGAATAACAATAGCTGCTTTTATTTAGCGCTTACTCTGTGTTGGGTGTAAACACTGTCTCATTTTATCCCCTTTAAGAGATAAGGAGGAAAAGGCCCACTTCTACACTGCTGGTGGGAATTCCCACTAATACGTCCCTTCTGGAAGGATGTTTGGAGAATACTTAGAGATCTAAAAATAGATGTGCCATTCGATCCTATAATTGCTTTACTAGGTTTATACCCAGAAGACCAAAAATTACAATATAACAAAGACATCTGTACCAGAATGTTTATTGCAGCCCAATTCATAATTGCTAAGTCATGGAAGAAGCTCAAGTGCCCATCAACCCACGAATGGATTAGCAAATTGTGGTACATGTATACCATGGAATACTATGCAGCCTTAAAGAAAGATGGAGACTTTACCTATTTCATAGTTACATGGATGGAGCTGGAACATATTCTTCTTAGCAAAGTACCTCAGGAATGGAGGAAAAAGTATCCAATGTACTCAGCTCTACTATGAAGCTAAATTACAGCTTTCACATGAAGGCTATAACCCAACTATAGCACAAGACTATGAGGAAAGGGCTAAAGAAGGGGAAGGGAGGGGGGAGGTTAGGCTGGAGGGAGGGTAATGGGTGGGGCCACACCTACGGTGCATCTTAGAATGGGTACAGGTGAAACCTACTAAATGCAGAATACAAATGCCTACATACAATAACTAAGAAAATGCCATGAAGGTTACGTTGACCAGTTTGATGAGAATATTTCACATTATATATGAAACCAGCACATTGTACCCCTTGATTGCACTAAGGTACACAGCTATGATTTAACAATAAAAAAAGAAAGAAAGAAATGAAATGACCGAGTAATGATCACGAAGGAGACGAGTCCCCCGTACACACAAAGCATTGATTCTCAAATATGAATCAAATCCTACTCACGGGTCGTTTCTTGAGCAGTCACTGGAGGGGACTCGCCTTCATCGTACACTGCAGAAACACTGACCGTGTACAAGGTTTGTGACAACAGATCTTTGAGAGAGGTGCTTGTCCGTGATCCGTCCACGTCTACCTATAATAACAGCAGAGCAGGGGAGCCACTTTTACAAAGGATTTAATTCTGACATCTCTGTGTTGTTTGCTGTATCTCTAAGCATATGGACATAAAAATTGTAGTAAGACAAAAAAGCAGGTTTTCCAATTTGCATAAGAATCTAGAAACTGGACAAGTTCAAATGTATGTACTATAGCAGTAGCTGTCACTATTGTCTAGGAAATAATGACTGCCTATGGATTCAAACCTAGCCATTCTTCACCTGTTGCACTTTGCTTGCTTGCTTTCAGAAACATTCTCTTGTGCATGGCAGTATTTCTTTTCCTACGTATAAGAATCTTGTGAATCTTGGGAGAATCACCAGCCATTGCACACCCTTTTAGATGGGAATGTGGAATGAAGTAAATATGTGCACAAGTGCCATTGAGCTTTCGTGGACTCCACACGTGACCAGCAGAATCAGCAACTTAGAGCTTAAAGACACTACTTTTATGTTCCAAAAATGCCTCTCAGATGAAAATTCTCTCTTAAGCACACACAAGTTTGAAACTCATTCACTGGTGAAACCTTGTTAATTTGCTCCCACTTTGAATCAGGACGTCATGGAAACAGCTTTTATGCTTCAACATCATCTCAAAAATGTTTGCTCCTGAAGGGCCACCCTCTGACAACATATCCCTTCATTCTCTCTGTCCTGCTCAACTGTCTTATCCTCCTATTATCCGCCAAATCCCCCCACCCCGTTCTTTCCTGCATCCTACTGTTACCTTTTATTTTTAGAAACATTATGACATTTTTTAGTAATTCATACAATGGGGTGCACCATATGAGGCAACTGAATGACAAGGAAATACCATTTAGAGTCTATAACTCTTTATCTATTAAGGGATGATGTTTGGGAAACTAATATCACACAGGAAACATTTTTAAACTAAATAAGAAACAGTCCAATATATTTTTGATTTTCAAAAGTGCTTAATATCACATGTTTTCAACACCAGGTTAATAAAGTGACATGTATTCAATACACACCATCATCTGTACTTGACAAAGTTCTTTTGGTAAACCCAGTAGGAAAACAAGTATTTTCATATCCATTCTAATCTTCCACCTACCTCTTTGACATCCTCTTCTGGTGTTTTATACCGAACGATGTATTTACGCACTTTCCCGGGCACGGGTTCCCAAAAGACACTCATGGTGCTGTGAGTCACGTCTCTGAGTTTCAGATCCTGAGGTCTGGGCAAAGGCACTGGAGAAGCAGGAGATATTAGATCCAGATGCGGTTCTCAACCACAAAGCCCTAGAGCATCCACACAAGCTTTTAAGAAGTTCTTTGGAGAAACCTTAAAAATGTACAGCAAAATGACTGGGGGAAAAAATGATTATGTTGATAAAAGTACCGTGATTCTATCATATAGAGCTAAATTCTTCATAAGGAGCTTTGAAAAAAATAGTATATATTTTTTATCACACTTGCTAACATGCATTTATATGTTAATCTTCTTCCATGGTATTTAAATTAGCTTTTACTGGTTGCTCAGTCATAATAAATCATAATTCATCATAAATGTATAGTTCATCTTTCTTTTTCAGATAGTTAAATCAGTTCAGCTAGAAAACAACATTCCTAAAGTTATGCTAAGGATGTGAATTAAAAAATGCTTGCAGGAGTGAAGAATGAAGATGGGCCAAAAATAAGTATCCAATAAGCTTAAAAGAAAACCCACAGAGGCCTAAATGGCTAGAAGAAAACCCAAACAATAAATTTTTACCAGGTCTAACACAACTTCACCTCAAAAGGGGAGGCTGATAATGAGCAGAGATTTCTCTCGCTGTATGAGGCACATCTCCCTCTTTCTAGCTGCCCGTCTGACTACTCTGCTTCATCTGTCATTTTGACTATGTGCATCTCTGTTCCTGAATCCCTATCTCCATCTCCACGTCTCTGCGCTTCCATTTCTTCAATGCTCTGTCTCTTGGCCTCCCTCCCTCTGCCCTCCCTGCCTTCTCTGTGGCAGCCCAGTGTCCCTCTGTGACTCCTGGCTCTTCTTTCTCCGCACTCTCAAAGCTCACGTCCCCATCCCTGTCCCGCTCCTCTCCTCCTTCCATCTGCCAATACCCTGTTTCCACAAAAACACCAGCTCTAGACAGGATCTAACATATAAAAGATGACTTAAGAGTATCTGTTTTCAATGAACTTATACTAATCCACCCTGCGGGGGCTCTTTCTCTTCTCCACCTCATCTCCTCAGTCCTTTGAAAGTCCTTCTGACTTCTTAATTTCCATAGAAATATGGGCTGAGACTCATCAAATTTAAGCCAAGTCATCCATCCCAGCTCGTCCACCTCTCCAAGCATGAAACAACATACCAGCTGGGTAAAGCAAGGGTGCAAAGGGCAATCTTTGCCACTTTTCAAGAAAAAGCACCCAAATGCTTAGTGAAAGAAGCTGGAAGTACAAAAGTCTGGGCAGATTACACGAGAGAAAGGCAAGTCCTGAGGCGGCCACACGCTCTTCTCTGCCCTGAGTTATTCTGCAGTATATTCCCAACACCTAGCCCAGTGATGTGTTTTCACTGATTAATTCATTAATCAGTTAGCGAATTATTTAATTGATAATTGATTAATTAATCAGTTAATAAATTGATTAATTCAGTAAAGTAAAACATACTTATTCATGTATACCACAGACTTTCTATTTCAATAAGAACTTGGGACAGCTTGATCTTAAACCCAGAATTTTCCTCTAAAACTGTCTTCACTCAACATTCCCATTCTTACCAGTGCTCTATACTGTATTTCACGGATCTACAACAACATCTGTGCTAAGAGGTACTATTACTTTATATTCTATGTCTGTCCCGATTGACACCTGACCAAGAGCCAGAGCAAGACACCATTGATGGTAAGATAAACCCCTATACTGGGCATGATAAATGTGAAAAAGAAAAGAATATACATCTTAAAACCACGTTAACATGCTTCCGTCAGTCTAGAATTAAAATATTTATTCGCAAATTTAGTTGTCAAAAGTAATACCTCTGTAACCTACACACGAATTATCAAATTATTGTTGCATCATGAGAGAGAAATATTGTAACGAATGTTACATTTACAGCAATAAGAGGGGAAGGAAAACTAGCAGGAGCTTACAGGTGGCTTCCCGGACAGTGACAGGCTCACTAGTGAGGTCATGCAGGGCGGCCTGGACCGTGACGGCGTACTCGGTGTCGGGGGACAGGTCCGTCAGCGGCACATCGCTCACCTCGGGCCCCACGCGCATCTGCACACAGACGTGTCAAAGGGAAACGGGGCGTTCAAATCAAACGTGTCCACTGACCGCAGACGGCCGAGTGAAGCCAATTTGATTAGAGCACAACTTTTATTTTTCATTTACAAAAGCTCCATTTTCCTTTTCTTCAGGCTATTGTTTTCTAAAATGTGTCATAAGCCACACACCTACTTTTCCATTTTTCTGTTATGTGTGTACAGTTATAAATTAGTTCATCGGTAATTGCCATATCAAGGGGACTGGACAGCTGTAGAGGGTCCACACAGGCTTTTAAGAAGTTCTTGGAGAAATTTCAGCAAATTTCTGCTGAAATTCAGCAAATTAAAATTTCAGCAAAAGAACTGGGGGGAAATGATTTATATAAAAATATTTACATAGAGACACCTCTCACCTCTTTGGGTTTTGTCGGTTCTGCAGCCTGAGTGGGTTGGTAGGACAAGAGGTAGCCAGTAGCTCCCCCTACGGGCTGCCACTGCACGCGCATGGTGGTGGGGCCCACATCGTAAATGTTGAGGCTGACCACAGGCACTGGCACTACAGAAACATAAAAGCTGACGTCAGACTTATTCCTCTCATCCCACTTATTTTTTAAATCATCATTTCCCACTTTATTGATGACATTTGCATATGCTAAATAGAGAATGGGTTGCTGTGGGAAATCAATAAAAGTTAATATAACCCTTCCCATCCACACCCAATCTCATTGTCCACTGCACATCATAATGAAGGCTACATGTGACAAAATCTGTATCCTAGATGGGAAAATGTTGACATTCAGATGGCAAATGGCATTCCAGGGAGCCAACACACAAGCCAAAATAGATGCCAGCTCTCCAAGCCTTTAGTCTCCTTTTCTGGGACATCACTAAGTTGACTATTTTTATTCTTCAATCATAGAACTTCATATAGAAGTAACCAACAGAGTGTTTTTTAAATCTTTCAAAAAATAAATTTTAAATGAGAATGTCATACATTAGTAACTGTAACATAAGAGATACATAGCTTTTTGAAGGTAAATCCAGAGGCAGGGTAAAAAGTCTGCAACCCTTATTAACACCCATATCTCTTTCAATTATTTTTTGTCCAAAAGTTGAGTGTAAAGTTGTACGGAATTCTCACATTAATCCTGCCGATTATCAAATGCTTCATTTCCTGCCTTCTATGGTCTAGTCCAGTGGTTCTCAACCTTCCTTTAATACAGTTCCTCATGTTGTGGTGACCCCCAACCATAAAATTATTTTCATTGATACTTCACAACTGTAATTTTACTACTGTTATAAATCGCAATGTAAATATGGTATCTGATATGCAGGAGACCCACGGGTTGAGAACCGCTGGTCTAGAATAAGGAGTAAATGGGAGAGAGACGGACTGACGGGACTGAGCGCCATCCAGTCAGTTCCTGCCTCTGACGGATGCGCACTGCTTCCTCTTACAGGTGGCTTCCCTGCTTCCCCCGGAGCATTTTCCTATGGACTTGGAAACCCCACCAGGAATAAGAGCGAGGAACATCTCCCCCAAAAGCTCAAAGTCAAAGCCTTTAGAGCTTCTTTCCTAAAGGCTGGAGGCCAGAAAGAAAAAGATCTCACATCCAGCAGGGAGAGCTGGCCCTCAGCAGAGGTGGATAGATCATCTCTGCACGGCTCCTCTTCCTAATCTAGATCCACTGCCCACAGCATACCTTTCCTCATCTTACGCTGGAAGAGCTTTGTTCTTTAATAAAATGTCACCATGTAACAATGAAAGGCAGGTGTAAAGCATTATCCCTGAAAGATCTATTTGCACTTTAAGAAACTGAAGCTCAGTGCCCATAGCACAGTGGTTACGGTGTCAGCCACAGACACTTGAAGGTGGCAGGTTCAAACCCACCCCAGGCCTGCTAAACAACAGCTACATAACAGTAACAAAAAATAGCCCAGCATTGTGGCAGGCGCCTGTAGTCCCAGCTACTTGGGAGGCTGAGGCAAGAGAATCACTTAAGTCCAAGAGTTTGAGGTTGCTGTGAGCTGTGACACCACAGCACTCTACTGAGGTGACTTAGTAAGACTCTGTCTCAAAAAAAAATAAATAAATAAAATAAGAAAAGAAAAAAAGAAACTTTCTTGAAGGTACAAAGGCTTATAACCCTAAGATGTGAATTACCCTATTAAAAATATTTTTTCCTCCAAATTATTATCGCCATGACCACATATTGCACCAGCAGCATCCCCTGATGTCAGAACAGCCAGAAAGAACAGAAAACCACTGAGCATTTGGGGAGCGCCTGCATAGAGAAGGCACTCGGTAAACATGTGTTGAGTGAGGCCAGGCGTGGTTACCTCATACCTGTAATCTGAGCACTCTGGGAAGCCGAGGCAGGTGGATCTCCTGAGCTCAGGATTTCAAGACTAGCCTGAGCTAGAGCAAGACCCCATCTCTACTAAAAATAGAAAAACCAGCTAGGTGTGGTGGAAGCCTGTAGTCCTGGCTACTCAGGATGCTGAGGCAGGAGGGTCGCCTGAGCCCAAGAGTTTGAGGTTCTATAAGCCATGGCAACACAGCACTCTACCCAGGGGGACAAAGTGAGATTCTGTCTCAAAAAGAAAAAAATGTATTGAATGGACAGTAAAGGCATGATTTTGGAAGGCTGGCAAAAACCCTACATGGGCATTCCCTCCTTATCTTAGGAAACTAAACACTGTTGTTTTTTAGAAATCCAACTTACAGGTTTTCTCTGTGCCTTTCAGAGGCTCACTGTACTCGTCCTCCACCACGGAATACACATTGACAACATAGTTGGTGTCCGGCTTCAGATCCTTCAGCACTGTGCTCCTGTCAAGTCGGCTGACATAAAACTAGGGAGAAAGAGTAACCAAGATGTAAAATCAGTTCCTTTTCTCCCGCTATACTTAGTAGCTTTAAAACAAAGCAGTTAACTGCAATGAGGTTAGAAATTATATTTAAATGAGGTCATTATCTTGCTTTTGGAAACTACTAGATTTTGATAAGATCTTGGACAATCCACGTAATTTATCCTCCCAGCTGTTGTTTCCTTATTTGTACAATGAGCAGGCAAATAATAGATCATCTTTAACATTTCCCGCCAACTCTATGAGTCTACTATAAACTCACGTGTAAATTAAGCATCTTCTAATAAAATTTCAATTAAAAAAAATCATATTGATCTTCTGCAACTCTCAGAAACCATAAGAACTTCACCAAAGCTTTTTCCCTTTCATTAAGTCCATGGGCTGCCTTGCAAAGTTAAGAACAGAGAAGCACCATTCCTAGTCCTGGTCTGGCCTCCCTTCCTCCCTCTTGCCCCTCGCCCAACTTTATTCTCAGCACCCTCCTGTGAGGGGCCCACTCTCAACATCAGGAAGCACTGGGCCGCCTACTCACTTCTTGGCGTCTTCCTCCAGAAACCGGGTAGTATTCCACCTTGTATCGGTCCACACTGTCAGAGGGAGGCGTCCAGCTCACTCTAAAAGAACGATGGGTTCGCTCAGAAATAACTAAGTTAGAAGGGGCTTCCAAGTCACCTACACATGGAAATAAAGCGCAGACACTTTTTTCATTATTGCAGCAAGGTGGTGAAGTTTGAAATTAGATCGAAAGAATATTACTGTCTGCATTCAAGCTTGGACATGCTTGATTGCACACACGAAGTAGCTACAGTAAATCAGTACGGTGACTGAGTCATTGTCTGGATGGCTTCTCTGAATGGGTGGCCGGAGGGTTCTTTAGCCTCAGGAGAGTCACACCTGCCTGTCTTTCCTTAAAACTTGATCTGCCTCGTCCTTAGGAAGTTTACCAGTTTGCCAGTCACCTGGTCTCAAAACCTCTCCGTATTCTTGGTAAACCTTCTCCTCTTTTTCACCTTTGTATGTATAATCCATAAATAAGAATTCGGGTCCTGATAATTCAGCTCTGTCCTTTGTCCCTATCATTATTGACTCCATCAACGTCACTGCCCTTGTTATAAATTTGATTATACGTAGTGTGCTATTTTAAATTTCCTACAGACTTCACGGCTACCCTTTATATAATCACATCTTATCTCCTTAACCAAAGGTCATGCTTTGTGAGGACAGAATCAGTTTTTATTCCCTCGCTGTAAGGGAACTGAACATGAATAAGAGAAAACTAACAATTTTCTCACTTAAGCAAGAGTGAAAACAAGCATTTTATAATTTGAGAACATCCCTCTGCCTCAGATTGAGCTCCCTGGGTGGACACAGGTGAAATAACTGATACGTGACTGTATCTAAACAAATATTAATTCAGATAGAAATATTAAGCTCACTATGGCCAACAGGAAGACTTCCCAAATAGTAATTTAAAGACAAAGAAACGAATCCAATTGAGTCCCTGAGTGTGATAAATCATTTTCATATAAACTCTTTGTACTTTTTTTTTTGTGAGCCCAAACTGGAGAAAGTATTTCCTTTGTTACTACCCTAACCTTTATTGCATTTGGGTCATAGTCAAGCCTACAAAATTATCAGGCAATTTTACTGTCTGAGAAACCAGAATGAATGTAGCAGTCGATTAAAAAAAAAAAAAAAAGAAAACAGATAAAAGATGTTTTCATCCCACTCAAAGTTCTCTCTAGCTGAATAAAACTACAGCTCCTTCAGCTGATCCAGAGCCAGGAGCCTACAAATTCTAGCTGCCCAGCTGGTCTATTTCTCCAGAGAAAAGGTCAATCCGTTGTTCAAAATCTAAAAAAGAAAATCTGCAAAACCATGGAGAGACAAGCTAAAGAAGGAGGCTTCAAATCAAGGTATCCTCAGTAACCAAAGTATCTGAATCCTTTCTGCCACATTGTTTGCGGAACTCATTCCAATCTTTCCAAAACCAGAATACGTGAATGCAGAACAATTTTTTACCATAATCTATATGTACTTAAAAAGAACTTTTCTTATATAATAAGGACCATAATTTTTGTCATTAACTTTTTTTTTTATTATAGATAAAAATATGCACCACATTAACTTTACAAAATGCTTCAAATTTGGTGCTATGTTCTATCCTATGTTTACACAGACAGTAATCATTCTGTCTTTTGTCACTACAAAACCCAGTTCTGTAATTTTATTTCTAAATCCTAATTCCTTATCCATAGCTACTTTTTTCAAAAACCCTTAAAAACATCTGTAACCATCTGATGCCGACTAAGCAATGTACTTCTCTAGATCTCAGTTTCTTCTCCGGTAAAGAAATATTATGCAATTCCTCTAAGTCCAAACTCTCAGACTGTTGCTGCACTATGCATTTAGGAATTACGAGTGTCAGATCTTATCCTCTGTAGTTGAGGCAAAGCAAACTAAACATAAGACCCCTCTTCCATTAGTACTCATATTAGGAAAGCAAAAAAAAAAAAAAAAAAAGGTATCAAACTTTAGAAAACAAAAGTCTGGGAACAACCATCTAATAGCAACATAATAATTAAATAGAGTGAAGATGCTTTACCAAAGAATATTCACCAGAAAAGAAAGCACTACTCTTCCTTTACACCCCCATTTACTTAGGGGGAGGTGTGTGTGTATGTGTCTGTGTGTTTTGTGTATGTGTGTGTGTGTGTGTGTGTGTGTGGCATGCAGGTACAGATAAACTAAATGTACACTTAAACAAGCTAGAAGTCACTTTCTAGTTTGGTGCCATCCCAAGAAATAAATAAAAACATTATATCAGGAACTAAAGGAGTGATGGTCGCTTGGAGATAGGGTTCCCTCCTGAAGACATTTGGCAACATCTAAAGGTGTTTTTACCTATCACAGCTCAGCAGATGCTGCATCAACTGGACGGAAGACTAAAATATCTTACGATGCACAAAATAGGCCTTTCCACGCACCCAAAAAAGAATGATCTGTCCCAAAATATCAACAGTGCTGAGGTGAGAACCCCCGGGCTGGACTCACCTGGACCTTTGACACTATTGCACAAGTTAATGGTGAGGTCGTCCACAATCCTGGAGAGTGACTCAAAATCTGCCACATTGTACGCGTGGGTGTCGTCAGGGTCAGTCGCAATCATCTTTAACTCGACCTCATCGGCGTTTTTAATACCTTAGAAAATGGATATATTCAAATTAAAAGGACTCCTCAGAAAAAAAAGTAAATGTGTCAGGGCTTTCTTAATTGATGGCTGCTTCAAAACAACCATGAGTGTTTATTAATTTATTAACAAAATGATACATTATTTTCCTCAATAATAAAATGATTGCTTATTTATAGTGATAAAATAGAAATAAAAACTAAAATATAAACTGAAAGTTCTTCTGAATTTCCATATTCTAAATGCTTCTAGAACCATTTTCCCACCCAAAAGTGTCTTTTCTGTGTTTTCTCTGACAAGAAATAATGGATATCAAAAATAAACATGATTCTGTAGAAAAACAAACAGGAATTTTTCCAAAGCTTACTAGTGGCACATTTTTATCTTGATCCACTAATTTTCTTCTAAGAAATGATATAGTTTTATCTCATTACAAGGAGAAAAGAAAAAAATGAATTAACTCCCTAGGCCATCATTTTGATAAATCATGTGACAGGGAAAATACATTTGTTTGTTTGTCTCATGTTTCAGATCATCTTTTTAACTACAGAACTATTCCCAGCACATTTGTAATCCTGAGGGCATCACTATCCTTTTCAGCACTTACCTATCGCAAAGAGCTCCACGCCTTCGTCCTTGAGTTTTTTGGAAGGTGCCTCCACATCATCTTGCGATTTTCCATCAGTAATGAGAACCCCAATTTTGCGAGCTCGAGGCCTCATGCCAGCTTGGGTCTTGAAGTTCTGCTGGCGAATGAAATTCAAAGCCATGCCTAGTGGGATTTCCAAAGGAGGACAAGTCACATCGCTACTTGGCCACATGCTTTGACCCAAAGCACCAGCTGGCAGAACGCCCCACCGTCCCCTACCTGTGAGAGTGTTGCCTCCTTTGTATGGTAAGTTGGCCACCGCCTGCAACAGGCTGCTCTTGTCTCTGTAAGCATTCAATTGCCACTCGGTTCGGGGATCCCCACTGTACTGAGCAAGGGCTAAAATAACACACACAACTGAGATGAGCATTTGTACAAGCAGAACGGAAACGTCTGAATGTCTTCAGTACTATCAGAACTTACCAATTTGTACTCTTTTGGGGCCAATCTCAAAGACTTCCACAATACGAGAAATGAAACTCCTCACTGTTCTAAAATTGGCCCGGCCGATGCTCCAGGATCCATCCACCAGCAACACGATGTCTGCCTCGGCTCTAGTGAGGCACTCCATCCCTGACACGGGAATCATGAGACAAGGCAGTGAGGAGCAGATGGTGGGCAGGGCTGCTTCCTAATCAGGCCTCTGCCAGTCCCTGGGGGCTCACTGACCCTGACTATCCAGGTCTCTACATGTAACTTGGCTCAGTTACTTAGAGCATGAGACTCTGACAGTATGATCATGTGATTTATAAACCTCAATTAACTGTCCTGAGAATCAATTCTTCCAAAGATCAGGTCAGTGGGCAATCTTTCCTTCATCTTTGACTACATTTTCTTCCACCTTCATAGGACCTGGAGACTTCAATTAAACATCATTGTAAATTTGATGGGCTCACAAACCCAAGAGCTGAAATAAATAGGGGAGAATGTATCATACCACTAACTATAAGGCATTAATAATTTTAAGACAATTTTAATGTGATTAAAAGATTAGATGTTGCATTCTTCTGGCAATATTTAATGGACATTAGAAGACAAGAATGATAACATCTTTAAACTAGAAAAGGTTTTAGGGAGCCAAAAAATATTTTTTGAAATAATTAAGCTCCCAGGTAACTACTACCACATATATTATGAAGTAATGAGATACATGACTCTTAAAATTAGACTTTCTTAGAGTAAAGACACATATTTTGAAACCTGGTCCACTATTATATTATTTAGTAATGATATAATTATGTTATATATGTATTAACAATATAATAAATATATATTATTAATATAAATTAATTATATTATTAATTATTTATTTAAATAATTAACATCATCTTCTATGTATAAAAATCAGGTAGATACAGATGGTAAAGTTTGCACATTAAAGAATCAAGAAAGATGGAAGACAGTTTAGAAAAGTATGCAAACAAATACATAAACTGAGAGATGTGGACACAAGCACAAGCACTGATACAAAGAAAAAGCCTTGGAAAGAGAAAATAATCCCAACATCCTCAGTGTACAAGCTACAAAATAAAAACATAAGTCGTTAATATCATCATAAGAGAAACAACAAAACATTAATGCAAATAAAGATTTGACACTTTATTTTGTCCACATCCATTGATTTAATGTTCTCTTTTCCAAAAATTTATATTACAAGCTATGAATTTTCTAACTTATTGCAATGTTAGCATTCAATCTTTACATTTAAAAAAAAAAAAATCACTAAAAAAAATCAACTTCACTCATCATCATACTCCAAAGTACAAATGTGACTTTCATGTCTTATATACAACATCAGGATTGAGGCTCCCCAAATACTACCACAGGCACCTAAGCCTTTGCAAGCTGCTGCTGTACCACCCAGATCTACCTTGTCTTAGGAAATAATTAAAAATTTACAGGCAAACTCTGTCTACCACCTCCTCCCCTAATAATGTTAAAAAGTAGCTTCACGTACATCAAGGCTGTAATCACGACAGTGGCAGAAAATGGAAAGGAACAATGTTCCCATTCTACATGCCAAGTTGTGGTTGCCCACCTGTTTATACAACCTAACTCTGCTTGCCCACTCCAAATGAATTGTTTCTGCAGTTACTTTAACAAAAGAAAACTGCATCCTCATCTCTAAAAAGGGAAAGGTCCAATATCTACGCTTAGCCAAAACGCATCTTTAAATAATACAGTATTATGTAACTAAGGCAAGGTTGACAAGAGAAGCACAAAATTAATAATAATAATACTGTCCAAGTGGTGCCTGTGGCTCAAGGAATAGGGCGCCAGCCCCATATACTAGAGGTGGCGGGTTCAAACCCAGCCAAAAAAAACTTCATAATAATAATACTGTCCAAAGTATGTTTAACTGGATATTTGAAAACGTTTTCTCATTAAGTATATAAATTACTGAAAAAAATTTTGTGTAAACATTTTATAGTCACTTTTCATTGTACGGTAACCTAAGAATTTGTACTTGAGATAGTTTCATAATGTTAAGCAGAGGAATATAACTCAATTTCTTACCAGAAGATAAAATTGGCATCACAGTTGTGTCAGAAAGGGTTGTCATTTCTTGTCCAACGAGTGGTAAACTTTCTCCTCCGTCAAACATTCCAAAAACATTGACTTTATAGGTGGTGCCTGCCCTGAAATGGGAACGTACATAGTCTATATGGACCATTGGTCCAAGTGGTAACAGTTCTTGACTTATAAACTTTCACTCAGAAGAACTTATAATATTCAACATAAGAGAAGAAAAATAATTTACATCATGTTCTAGCTTACGCCTACCCCAGGAAGTATTGAGAGACGGCAGACAGCAAGCCTTCCAGAGAAACCAGAGCCACAGCAGCAGCGTCGGCCTGCCCTTTCTATCAGGTGCAGAGTCCGACCCGTCCCTTTTTGCCTGTCAGAGAAACAGCAGGCTCTTCATGCCTACCGCTTCTAGGCAAGGGCTCTTAAGAAAATGATTGAACTGTGAACCTTACAGAGTGATGTGAGACACTGAGCATGGCGCCTAACACAGAGCTCAGTGCATGTCACTCTCCCTACTCTGCTAAAAGTAAGTAACAAGCATTAATATAGATTCCAATACTGATGAATGAATGATTGAAAAACAAACTTTCCAAATGCAACACACAGTTGTCCATTCTCTCTCCTGTAATGAATGGAGGGTGCTGTTCAGACTCTAACTTCCTTGTTTTCCACTATACAGCCTGAAGCTAGACCTTTAACCGGCCCAGCCTTGCCCTCTCCTGCCAGCTGGCACCCAGCATAAAGTCCAGTCTCTTCTGTATCACATGGGGGCGGGATTCGCACTCAGCCTGAGTTTCCTGAGCACTTCCCAAAAGCACAGGAACCTGCACATTTGCACATGGCTAGAATTTTGGTAACATTATGTAATATAGATATCAATTTTTTCAAAAGCAGGGTGTTACTGAAAAATGTTACCAGTCTCTTAATAATAAAACTCACTTAAACATGACAGAAAATCCTGCTCCCCCAAATTCTGTTGCAGACCTTTGATTCCTAACCTTAACCCAGCAGCATTGCATAAGAAAGCAGCTGTCACTGATTTTAAACACCAAACTGTCAGACTGATTAATGATTATTTGTATGAAGTCCATTAATTTACAGAAGTTAATTCAATCTTTCAACCCAAATGTACTTCATTCCTACCTAAGTTCCTCCAAAACAACTGTGTTGTCATAGGGTCCAACCACTAACTCCCCCAGTCTTCTGTCATCACCCGTAGGGTAGAATGTGACTTTGTAACCCTTCACTTCCCCAGGGGCAGGCTCCCAAGTCACTCGGAAGCTGGACATCGTCGGGTCAGATGTTTTGAGATTTCTGGGAGACTTAAAACGAGACGCTGTAAACACAGAAAGATTTTAAAGTATCAGTGAGAATAGGTTCTCAAGGTTTAATATTAACCCCTACAAAAATGTATATTTCTAAAAAAGGTTAAGTCTGGCAACACAAGACATCGTGCCCAATAAAAGTCCTGACAACCAACTGCCACCCAAGGAGGAGTGTGACTAATTCTCACAACATGGAATCAATTCACCTGAAAATTTTACCAGAAACTAGAATGGTAAAAAAGAAGAAAAAGTACCCAATGTACTCGCCCCTACTATGAAACTAGTTTAGGGCTTTCACATGAAAGCTGTAACCCAGTTGTGACCTGAGAATGGGGGGAAGGGGAAGAGGGAGGGGAAGGAGGGGGGAGGGGGGAGAGGGAAGGGAAGGAGGGGGGTAGAGGGAGGGGGACTGGTGGGATCTCACCTGCGGTGCATCTTGCAAGGATATATGTGAAACTTAGTGAATGTAGAATGTAAATGTCTTGGCACAACAACTAAAAAAACGCCAGGAAGGCTATGTAGACCTGTGTGATGAAAATGTGTCAAACAGTTTATGAAACTAGTGTATGATGCCCCATGATCATATTGATGTGCACAGCTATGATTTAATAAAAAAAATAAATAAATAAAAATAAATAAAAAAAAAAGAAAGAAAGAAACGTTCCCTAGGCATCGTGTTTAATAATTACAATTTAATTTACTTAGAATCAGTCTTAAATATTTACAAATGAAGTAGATATATAGAAGTCAGCTTTCGGATTATGCTTAGTGAAGTAAGCCAGACACAGACAAGTATCACATGATTTCACTTATATGTGGAATCTAAAATGCCAAGTAGAGAGCAGAACAGCAGAGAGGAGAAATATTGGTCAAAATTTCAGTGCAACAGGAGGACTAAGTTTTGGCGAGATTGCACAGCTAGGCGACAATAAAGAATAGTGAAGAATTGTATGTTTCCAAATTGCTAAGAGTGTGTTTTAAAGGTTCTCATCACAAGAAGTGATAGGCGTGTGAGATGGTAAATATGAGAATTGGCCTGATTTGTTCATTCAGTAATGTACACGTGTATTAAAACATCACATTCTACTCCATACATAGATATAATTATTTGCCACTTTAAAATACAAATAAAATTTATTTTAAAGAAAGAAAGTCATCTTTTGAAACACTATACTTTCCTCCAAAAAAATATTTTGTACCTGTTGTTCCTGACCCTTGCCTAAGCTTTCCTTCTCCTGCCTTATAAATCGGGAGAACTGTGATGTTGTATGTGGTCTGGGGCTGCAGTCGCTTCAGCACTGTGGACGTGACCGTGGGGGGCACCTTCGCGACCATTTGTCTTCCCCCCCCCTGGGGGCGATACACCACACGGTAGTTGACAACTTTCCCCGGTGCTGCTTTCCATGTGACTCTCATTGAGCTTTCTGTTTCTTCATCCACTTTTAGGGTTTTGGAGTCTTGAGATACTGTGAGATACAAGGAAGATTAAAAGCTAAACCATGTTGAAAAAGACTAGAGGCCCTTCTCTCCATCTATGTGAAAAGAAACTTAATCTGCGGTTTCTTAAATATGTACACTGTGCTCTTGCTCAGTACCACAATCACTCATAAATCCGTGATGGCGTGTGAGCCTAATCTCAGGGAGGGCTCCGTAAGATGTTTTCACTTTGTCTAGCTAACACTGAAAAATGGAAGTTCATATTACAGGCATTTCCTATTTGCATCCTCAAGACTTTAGTAAAGAAAACATCCATTTCCGGAGATGAGGTTTTAGAATTTTTATCGTTGTCCATCTGTAAAGAATGCTCCCAGGAACAGTGCTGTGGGTCTACTAAAAGTCATGAATGCACGGGTAGAAATTTTATATGGGTGTTTTCAGAAAAAGTCACCATCATGCTACAGTTGACACTGTTGTTGTAATTGCCATGTCCACCTAAGATTGTGAGCGTTAAAGAAGAGGAAATTCTAACACATTCAAACATCACAAGGGCTTAAAGACAAATGGGTGTCGGCCGAGTATTTTAGAAAATGCTGTATGTCAATGGTGTCTGCTTAAGATGTTATCAATATTGTTTATTAAATTATCTTTTACTAATACTTCATAATTATTCATAACTGTCAGAAACAGTTCACCAACATCCACAAACAGCCAAAAACATTTTTTCTTATACATACTTACAGTTTATAACCAGGATTATTCCATTAGGTTCTATATCACGGTGTTCAAAAGGACATAAGCATTTCCAATGGGAAAGACGACCAGGGATCCTCAAACTGTGGCCCACGGGCCACATGAGGCGGTGTGATTGTATTTGTTCCCATTTTGTTTTTTTTACTTCAAAATAAGATATGTGCAGTGTGCATAGGAATTTGTTCATAGTTTTTTTTAAACTATAGTCCAGCCCTCCAATGGTCTGAGGGACAGTGAATTGGTCCCCTGTTTAAAAAGTTTTAGGACGCCCTAAACTAAAGGAAATATGAAATCAACAAAGGATCTTTCCTGATTTTAAAAGAAACTGATGCTCAAATGGGCAAGAGCCATTTGAAACAACTAAAAATACTAAAGAAAGACTAAAAAAAAAATACTTTTCAGATCAGACATTGGATAGCAGTCAGCATGGTCTAGTGACCCCTGCAAGAGATGAGGGGCAAATAAGAATAGCCTATTGCTCACCCCAGCTTGCTGCATGGAGTTTCCACTCCGCAGTACAAAAAGGAAGAATCCAAAAGGAACCTGGAAGCCCCCCTTAATTGATGAGATGGTACTGAGAGTTTGGAGAATCCAGGGCAACTGGGCCCCGCAGAACAAAGAACCATAAAGGAGAAAGTGCCACAGAGAAAATTAATACTTGAGTCTTCAATCCAGTATTAACCAGTTCAGGGAAGCAACCCCAGAAAAGGAGCAGAAGGAATCATTTCCGGAGCTTACACAGGGCTAGAAACATTCCCCCGAGCCAGAGAAAAAACCTCATAACTCAAGGGACATGGTGTTGGGCACTCAGGAGGTGACTGCCTCAACAATGGGATAAAAATTAGCTCTAAACTGAAACAGTTTAAAAGTGAGCTTCAGAAAGATCAAACTATTTCCAAGTAACTTAACAATATTTCAGAACAAAAAGCAAGAATATTTCTAAGAATATGAAAATACCCAGCACTCAACAAAGTAAAATTCACAATGTCTGGCATCCAAGAAGGAAAAAATTATAGTCCATATCATGAAATGAATGATTGTGTTCCCCCAAAATTCAAGTGGTGAAGCCTTAATCTTCCATGTAATGTTATTTGGAAATGGGGACTTTGGGGAAGTCATTTGGGTTTAATAGCTCATACAAGTGAGTCCCTAATCTGATAGATTTGTGTCTTTATAACAGAAGGAGAAGGCACCTGAGAGCACTCCTCCTCTCCACATGCACAGTCTGAGAAAAGGCCATGTGAGGACATGTGGAGGTGGCTATCTATAAGCCAGGAAGAGCACCCTCACCAGGAACCAAACCCTGCCAGACCTTCATCTGGGACTTGCCAGTCTCCAGAACTGTGAGGAAGTAAACAGAGTATAAGAGGAAAAAAAATCAATAGAGACAGAACTAGACAGAATTAGATAAAAGGGGATGTTAAAATAGTTATTATAACTACGTTCCAAATGTGAATAATGGTAGAAGAAAGATCAAGCAAAAGTAGAGATATGGAACATATATATATAGACTCAAATCAGACTTTTAGAGATAAAAAATACCATGTCTAAGATGAAAAACACATAGGATAAAATTTTAGCAGATTAGAAATTGAAGGAAAAATGATTAGTGAACTTGATTATCTGATAATAGAAACTATCCAACATGAAACAAAAGGAAGGAAAAAGATGAAAAAGTTGAGCACAGCCTCAGTGAGCTGTGTAATAACTTCCAGCAAACTAATATGTTGGAGTACCTGAAGAGGGGGAGAGTGTAATAAATAACATATTGGAAGAAATCATTTTTTATTTCAATTTTTTGAAATTCTATAAATTTCAAATTTTTTCAAATTGTGTAAAATCTATAAACTCAGAGATCCGAGAAGTTTGACAGATTCCAAGCACAAGAAACATGAAGAAAACTAAACCAAGATACATGATATTCAGGTTATTTGAAATCACTGATAAAAAGAAAATCTTGAAAGCAGCCAGATTTTTTAAAGACACAATATGTATAGAGGAAAAATATAAGAAAGATAAAATAGGTAAATTCAATGTATGATTATGAATTATATTTCTGAGAGATGCAAAAATATAATTTTAGCCATAAGTAAATTGGTTGCAATATGTTTTATGGCTTAAGAAAACTGTAACAACTCTCTGCCAATTTTATCGCTTTCTAGAAATATTAAAATCTATTAAAATTGATCTATTCAATTTGATCTTTAATTATCTATTACTATTCTTCAGGTGAGTGAGCTATCAAAAGAAACCATATTTCCAGTGTCTCCCAACATATTTGCTTTTGGTTAAAACACATCCTTACAGACATTCTCAATCTCAAATAATTATCTTAAATCTCAGAATTTTTGGAAATAGACAAAATATAGGAGAATATTTGAAAAAAATCCCTCTAACTACATTACTTTTATCATTTCTCAGCCACATGAATGGTATCAAATACTTTAGTTATATAGGTCATATCCAGCCTAAGTTTACAATCTGGCTTCTTTTTACAACAAATAAATTTTGCCAGAAATAGAGAATGATTTTCTGACAGATTTTCATAAATTACACTAGCCTATATATTTCAGACACAATATTTCATTTACTAACATGGAAATCAATCATGTGAATATTGGAGAAATTTGTTTTTTCATATATTTACATTTCCGATAAGGAGCTTGATTTTTTTTAATCTGGTTAATTTAGATACAAATTTAAACTTCTTTCATAAAAAATAATGAATTCCTTAGAACAATCAGGCCAAAAGTTTTTAGTTTAAAGACTTGAAAGCAGGATATTGGACTTAGCTGAAATTGCTCACGGCACTTCCTCTAACTTCCTTTGCCAGAAAAATCACCAAATCCCTCTGCTTTTTTGCAAGAATGCCCCAATTCAAAATCTTCTTTTTCTAAAAGAAGAATAAAATTTTCTGCTACAAATACTTAGAAATGCCCTTGCTTACCCAATAATTTTTATTTTAGTTTAGTTTTTTTTAATAAACTATTTTTTACAGTAGTTTTATGTTCCTAGCAAAAAAGGTACAGAAATTTCCCACATATTCTTTTCTGCCCCCCTCCATGCACACCCTCTGCCATTGTCAACATCCCCCACCAAACTGGGATATTTGTTACAATGGCTGAGCCTACATTGAAACATCATTATCACTTAAACAAATGACTTTCTAGGAAAATGAATTAAGAAATCCCAAATAATCCAAATGCCAAGCTTTAGCCAATCAAGAAATGTCTCTACTTTGTTCCCATGTTCAGCCTATAAAAGCTCACTGCCCAAGCTATGGGAGTGAAACCCTCTGAACCTCATCCAGTTTTGAATGCTGCCTGATTCATGAGTCCTAATGATCAAATAAACTCTATTAAATTAAAAAAAAAAAAAAAAAAAAAAAAAAAAAGAAGACTAAATTGTGTCACAGCATTCACGGGCCAGATGTT